>FLSR01000586.1:57606-74369 GCA_900092035.1 Leuciscus waleckii
AGAAGATATGATGAACTTGAGTGGTTTGTTTGACTCTGTTCTGGTTGAAGGTTTTCTCTCTCTCCATGAGACATGGCTGACCACATGCAGATTGTGACCTGCCGGCCCTGATATTATTATCAAAGTAAAATAAAATAAATTAAATAAGTGATCAAAACTGCAGGAATGATCTGAAACCGGGAATAATCATAGCACTAGTGATTAACCTTTAGATTTGCTTGGACCAAAACTCCATAGTGGGTCACAGCTGCTGCGTGTTCAAGACCACACTGTGTGTGTCCCTCCAAAAGTTTAGTCAACATGCTGATGAAAATTATCATTACTGTAAGAATTCTTCTCTAGCTACACAGTTTACATGTAATTAAATTTGTTTAATTGAGAAGGTAACTGCAAATTTAGCCGACAGCATTCAACAAGGACTACGCCTAAACTAGTGAAGGTGAAATTCAGCTGAGAAAAATTGAAAGTAAGGAAAGAGAAACCCTAAATGGGGTTAAAGGAAAAGTATTTTAGATCACTTTGCATACACAAAGGCTTCAAGTAAATGATGCTAACCACTAACTGTAGAAGTTATTATTTAGCTAAGCCTAAGCTGAAGGGATGTTAGGCTAGCTTTGCCACCTAGGCTGGTTTGTTTATAATATGACGTCACAAGTTAGCACTTCCTGTGACAAGTTGTTGTCATGGGAACCAGTGCAAGTCAGAGCAATTCAACAGTCCATGAAGAATGTCTGCACATTTTAAACGAGTTATGCATGTTTAAACGAGAGTGTTTAAAATGTGGTGCCTATACTTTAAGTTTTTCTAAAACTTGATGTTACATTCAGTAAAATGCAACTATGGTTTGGCATTTCAAATTTTACTCATGTAACTCTTTTTTTTTACTTTAAACAACTTTTTGTACTTGTTTAAAGAGTAAGGAGAAATAGATTTGCTGTAAGTCAAAGCTTGTCTAAGCATGCGTTGTTGCGTCCATCTCGTGCATGAATACTGACATTCCTTTCAGCGAGTGAAAAACAGTTTTGATCGCCAGGTAGCTATGCTTGTAGATGCAGCTAAAATTTAGATTAATTACATCAATCTAACAATAATTGTAAGGCCTTTACATTGTAGAAAGGGGAGCATCACCCAAGTCTACGTATGTATAACACTGTACTGAGATTTCTTCATCAGAAACAGATTAAGCAATACTGCAATTTGGATTTCTTCAAACCAAAGCAGAATAATAAATACCGGTACAGTTTACATGCCGCTGAGATGAGATTCCTTTGTCAAACAGACTTACGCTTTAATGCTGAAATTAGGATTTCTTTGCCAAAATCCGATTAAAATTATACCGATACCATTTGAACATATGCTAAGAGGTGTTAAGACTCTTTCACTTACAGTAGAGATGTCAATTCCAGCTATCATTTTATCTGCATTTAAACAAGCCATCAACTAGTGATCAAAATGCGTATCGCATGTTATGTCCCATTTGGATCGGAATTATCAAATGCACACTTTTAGGTTAACAGTAGTTTAAACGAAGGGTGGCTAGGTCATGTTAGCTTACCCAGCTTAGGTTGTTTGCTTACAATCTGGCGTCAGGGTGACATTTGCCCTATTTGGAGTTAGTGTTTCCTTTAACAAGTTATTGTCATAGAAACTAATGTGTAGCAGTGCCAATTCAATTAGCATGTAGCAAATGTATGTTTCAAAAGAGCCGTGCGTAGTCTGTTGGCATGTGAGGCTTACACGTCCATTCAAGATTTTCTTTAAATCAGTAAAATTCTAATTTTACTAATGCAGACTCTTGCTTCTCTTTGAGCACACATTTTCATCTACTTTAAAAGTTTTATGTCCTATGCTGACTAGGAACTTTGTAGCAGAGTCTGCATTATGGTCATGCCGTGTGCCTTCTGGTTTTTGCAGTTTAGAGTCAATGGGGAGTCTTAGGAACCCTTTCTGAGGAGGCCTTGTGTGTTAAAGGCCATCTGCGTCAGGTCACGCGTTGTTGAGTGGGCATTGAGTTGGGGGCAGGCCATATTGCCCAAATGGTGACTAACTGGTTTCGGAGGAAAAGGTTCTTGAAGCTGGTGTCTTCTTCCGTCCCAGGTTCGTTCAAGCTCCATGTAAGCTCGTTCTGAGTCTGGGGTAGTAGCACAGGGACTTTTAGGTCTGCCCTGCTTGGTGTCTGGGGCAGCGCTCAGTCTGCATTCAGACTCTAAGTCTGAGAATCCTATTATGATGGCTTGTTCCAGATGCTGGTATCGCCACAGCCAAAGCCAGAACGCGCCGCCACTCTGGGCTGGATGTGATCCAGAGCAGATAGAGGTTTGTCTTGGTGTGTCACACCGGTCGAAGACTACTGATGAAAATCAATGTCTCGTAGATTGGCAGGGACGTCGTGGTCTCCTGCAAGCTCTGGTGTGAATGCAGGGATGTTTCTGACCATTCGCTTGAGGTCTTTGAGTGTCATTTCATGTGCCGTTTCAGGGTTTGTCTGAATTAATCATTTTACTCCTGCGGTTGCAGAGGCTCTAAGGAAACTGGCTGGTGAAGTGTTAAGCTATTCCCCCCTTTGTGCAGGGCTGAGGAAGTTTACGCTGCTGATGTGAAGTTCAGCAGGGTACATCTTTCTTGTGGGGTCCATTTGCAGTTGGTCGGACTGTTTCAGTTCTTCTTTGGACCACACTGAGTTTGTCTGTAATGTTACAGCATTGCTGAGTCAGTGTTCGGACTTCAGCTCTGGCTGCACGCCGATGGCTTTAGCGTCTCTCTCTTTGAGTTCAACCAGTTCTTTAAGTGAAACAGTTCTTTACCCGTCTGTTGGCAGGTGCTCAGCAGCTGTCAGAGCCCCCTGAAGACTGGTGATCTCTTTCAGTTGCTCCTCTTTGTCAGGGTCTTTGCATCTGCCTGTGCCTTCTGACACTGAGCAGGGTTCGTTCTCTGTGGAATTCTGTGGCTGGCAGCGTTAGTTCATTTACCTCCTGTTCGAGGCCTGCCGGAGCATGGCTAAGGAGAAGATGATGGTGGTCAGCTCTTGGTGGCTGCTCAGGCTGGGTGTCAGAAGTCCGCTTTCGTTGTGGTCTAACTGTTCCTTTTTCTGCCGTGGCAGGTCGTTTCCTGCTTCAGGCTGAAGGATGTCCATACACTGCTCTGCCGTGTCTCCAGGTGGTCCTGGTGGGTGGCAGGGCTGGATGTCTGAGGCCCATTGGCACACTTGTGGGAACACAAGAGAGAAATGGCAAAGGCAAATGCAAGTTTCTACAGAGTCGTGATAAGCTATCTGTGTTGGAGAACGGCTATGTGGGCCATGTAAGGGGTGAATAGCTGATGTGGAGCAGCTAAGATTTAGTGTTGGTGAGCACACAACAAAAAGGTTTTGAGTATCTTAGTTGACGTGCTTTAAGCAGCGTCGACAGATGACTGGGCTTTTACATGTCATCAAACTATTACTCAAAATACTGATGGTTCTTTTCACTTGTTGTACTACAAGAGAAACAAATAGAGCAAAACCAAAATAAAACAATAAGATGAAATCAGAAAGGAAAAGGGAGGAAGGAGTGTTTTACCTATTTAAGTTTAGCTAGGAGACAGGTAAACAGGTGTCACTAATGGGTTGTGCTGCGGTTAGACTAAGCTAGCAGGGACACATCAAACATCTCAAGGTCAAAAGAAGAACCAATGGGAAGTGTTTCCAGTTCTATCTGGTGCCTACAGTGCTTTAACTTTAACCGTACTTAGCTTGGCGCTAAGGAGTGAGGAGGGGTAAAGCACAGACAGGAATTAGGATACTAATTACCTGTGTAGCTAGTTACGAAAACAACAGTTGCTAGAACTACTGTAATCCTATAGAGAGAGATAGAGAGAGGGGAGATGTTGATAGTAAATATCTAAGATTAGGTCAAAGTAAAGGTAGAATGTCCTTATAGCTTAGAAAACTAAAAGGAAAGGGGAACACCAATTGATTTAATTAAATTTCAAATTTAATTAAACTCAATTTAGCTGAATAGGAAAATTCAGGCTGAAACAAAAGTAAATAAAATAAAATAAAATCAAAAAGAGTAAACGTGGAATGTCCTCATAGCTCTGGTAACTAAAAGGGAAACTGAATAAGCAAATTGATTTAATTAAATTCCAAATTTAATTAAATTCAACTTAACTGAATAGAATATTCAGGCTCAACAGGTGTAAATACACGAAAAAAAAATAGCGGTAGACTTAAGTCGAAATAAAAGAAACAAATAAAAACCAAAGTATCGAGAGAGAGAGAGAGAGAGAGAGAGAGAGAGATGAGTGGTTTAAACAGTGATGAGTGCCTGTGAGACATGCATCGTGAAGATCTAGAACCAGTGTGAATAATTTTTCTCAAATCAGTGATTTGGAGCATGTATCAAACTGCTAAAGTCACGTGATTTCAGTAAACGGGGCTTCTTTATGCGTCATAGCTGTATCGAAATTATCTTAAAGTTCAATGGTTCGTTGCTACGTCTCATGAACCAGTGTGTATCTGATTTGTATGTGATCTCGTATCAGATTATACACATTTAATGACGCATTTGATAAAGGGAAGAGGCGTATTTAATAGTCTCTTATTGGTCTGGTTGACCAAGCTTTCATAAAACGAGCCCTACAGGTTACTAAGATATCGTGCCTTGAAAGACACCTCATATTAAAAGGTATTAGATGGTTTGTGGATTGCCATTACATGATTACACCTTTGATAAAACATTTGCAATTGCTTTGTAAAAGGTGTTTCATTAAGTTGAGTTTTCGTAACCAGCGAGGGCTCTTCAAAACAATGAATTATTTGTGACGCAATTGACTCGTTTGATTCAATGATTGTAAATACACAGCATCAACAAAATAATAGTATTAAAAGACATTACAGAAGACAGTAAATCATTCACAAAATGTTCTGGGATACATGCTCATTTATAGATATAGAAAGTCTGTTTAATGTCTGTAGGTTTTTTTTCCTATGGCTGAGGTCCTGACCACATGACCACATTTTTCACAGCAATAAAGACATCTTATCTGATCATCGCCCCCGCAACTGAAACCTTTCCTGCTCTCTTGTCTCTTTTGGGGGGGGGGGGGGGATTTTTTTTTTCAGGCGTCTGTTTTTGAAGGTGGATGTTTCCTTTCAGGCCTATGGCTTTGAAGGCTTTGAAGCCTATTTGTTAAATGTAACAAATAGTTATGTGTCTGATTGTCGTTACACCCTGTACCAAATCAAAAAACTAAAATAACGCCTCTAACTAACTCCCTACACTACCCATGTTATAATGATCTATCTAATTTTACCCCAACAATAAAATACACAGTGTGACTACCTTCCTTTCTATTCAAAAACAGTGTCAAAATCGTTAAAACCAATAAAGGTAAAGTAAAAAATAAAAATAACATCCTTACTCCTTTACCAGGACTTCTTACAGGAAGTCATGTCTGAGGAAAGGCACAACAGAACAGCAAAAGGAAAACAACAACAGCCACATCTATTATTATTCCCACCTTAACCCTCTGAGGTCTGAGCTGTTTTCTGGGCCCTGGAGGTGTTCTGACATGCTCTGACATTTGTGTTTTTTTCTGTTACTTTCTGGGGTAAAGCCAATGTAAGCTCACGGCGCGTCTTCCAAACTCGACGAAAAGCAGAGACTGATGAAGTGTTTTGTTTTTGAGGTAATGAGCGTGATCGTGTTCCATGTTGAGATTTGCATGTGAATGTCTTTTGCGCGAGTGGGCGTGGTCAAATTAAAACTAATTAGGAAGCGTTTGAGAAGCTGGACATCTTGTTGGTTTTATACAAATTACTTAAACATAGAATATTTGTTTTCAGTTTGAATCTGATCATTTAAAAGTACACACTTAAATGTGTATAAGGGTATATGGCTCATAAATGTGTGAGAAGTATTCGCTGAGTTATGTTTCAGTTTATAGACGTGCTCAAGAATAAAAAGTTCACCGCGACGGAGAGGCAGAACGCACACCCTGTTTATTTTCTTTTTTTTACAAAAGCACAATGTTTTGATTTGATTGTAAGTGGACACATACAAAAGTAGAAATATCACAGATTATTTTTATATATTTCTTTTTTGACGGAGTAATTTAAGTTATGTTACTGCTATGTGAAAAAAATCCAGCAAAACGCGTCGGCGCGTTTCTCGACCTCAGATGGTTAATGAACCATTATTTCCAGGGACCAAATACAGAGTCAAACCAGCATCCAATGTTTCTGTCTCTCCCCGCATTTTCAGCAACCTCTTGTCTTTGTTCCTTCAGCTTCTTCATGGCTCTAGTAAAAGCCAAATCAGGGGCTGTATTATTTGGAATAAATGTACAACAGTCAGTTCCAAACATCACACATACTCCTCCTTTTTCTGCCAGAAGCCAATCCAGAGCTTGCCTGTTTTGCCATGTCATCTTGCTGGTATATTTTAGCTGATGGCCTGAGGACTCAAGTGCTTGATCTGTTTAGTTAATAAATCTCTGCTGGTTATAATAAATGTAGTTAATCCATTCTTGATTCTTATTTGGTAATATTCATACAAATATGGATTCCAAACCTGCTGCTACCTTATCTCTGGCTTTAAATTCATGGGGTATCCCTCTTGGTTGTCCAATGGAGTCTATCTTTACTTTAGGTGTCTGGGGCATATGCTCTTTTAACTCAGTGTTTTTGTTTGTTAATGCTCTCTAGTTTTTGTTGTTGTTTTTTGTTTGTTTTTTGTTTCATTGAGATCCCAGTCTATAATTCCTACTTCCAGTCAGTCTTGCTCTGACACAGAGTCCTTTCCAATCTACTAAGGTGGCTCTCAGTCTTCTACCTCCACACAACCAATAGTAGTCAGCCTTGCTCTGACACAGAGTCCTTTCCAATCTACTAAGGTGGCTCTCAGTCTTTACCTCCACACAACCAATAGTAGTCAGCTATTGCTTCATTTTGATTTTCAAAGGTTCTATTAAAGGAAAAGTCAATGTACCGTTCTTACAATTGTCTTTAACAGTTGTTATGGTCATGTTGTTGTTTACTGTTGCCGTGGCATATATATAATGCTGAAAGATTTATACACATTTGGGTTATAATACATTTCTTGATCTATATGCCATATTATGGAACACTTGCCTTGAAATTATATATATATATAACCTCTATCACTGTCACCTCTCTCCCTCCTTATTTCTTTATCTCAATACAAATGTATTTAGTCTGTTACTATGTTCATTCACACACCCGGGATTTCATTCACACATACACTTTTACTCTTTTTTTTCTTTTTTTTTTTTTTTTGTAACAAATGGAGAGACAAAGTTAATTTATTCAGTTTTTGTTCAGTATGGGCTGTTTTTCCCGATCTGGATCACAGCGTTTGCAATCTTTATCTAACGGACACACTTCTTGCGTTTAAGCACTTCTTGCTTTATTGTACTTACGAATACGCTCCTTCTTGAGACCTGAAAATTACCCCCTTTTGATTCCTTATCAATTTTAGGTTATTTTTGGTGGTGTCTTTTATTTAAGTCCGTTACCAACCAGGCGTTAGCTTACCAGGAGCCACACAAAACAAATATAAGCAAAAAGCTGCTTGCCTTATTTTATGGCACGCCTGGTCACCCCTCGACCTCTATCGGTTTCTGGCTGAAGCTCGCCAATTATGTTGTTGCAAATTCAAAGTTCTCAGATCAGGTCTCAAAGAAATCTCTCAAGAGTCAAAGTTCCAGGTCTCAGAAGAATTAACTTTATTGACAAGCAACAAATTGAGATGCCAGTTGGCTATCTGACTTGCAATAGTCGATGATACGAATTATCACAATAATTATTTTATATTAGTTGATATTGATAATTATCACGATAAATGTCATCCTTATTTCTTTCAAGTTTAAAGGCAGATTTTTGCTCCTAAGTGAAAGTTGTAGAAACCAGACGTTAATTGTGGCTTTAAACTACTCTTTATTGTCTGAACATATCATGACAAACACTTGCCAAACAGGTGAACATATCATGACAAACACTTGCCAAACAGGTGAACATTTCACAAATCTGAGGTAGAACATTCAAACATTTGTCATTTTTCCTTAACAAAATAAATATTTTTTATAGAAAAATGTATTTCTTAGTTTCTGCATGTGCTAATGGGTTTTTAATATTACTAGGTAACGTTACAGTAAATCCATGGTAAATGATGGGAATTTGTAGACGGAAAAGCCTTCTGACTGTATCAGAACAGTGTTTCTCCTGTTTGTCAGCACGGTTTCACCTGCCTTTAAACTTGTTTAAATCACTGAGACATTTGTGTTTTTCGCTGAATTCAAGCGCTTCTCACTGGATCTCGTGACCGAGACCGATCAGAGTAAACTCATCTGCTCTAGTAAGCTCGCGCTGCGCTGCCATTTGGACTTTGAGCCGAGCGGATTAATGGTCCGTGTGGCGCGCGGTTCAAATTAGTTTAGTTCCGCTTTTGGCGCATAAACATTATCGAACATTTATCGAACTCTTGATATCGTTTTATCGAGAAATTATATTGCGATAATTATCGTTTTATCGCCCAGCCCTAATCTTGTATCAACCACCTATACACATCTCTCTGGGCATGTTAGGTACTTTTCCATCCTCACAGACCCCTTGACCTGGTTTAACCTGGTTTCTGTCTGAGATAGCAATACAGACTTTTACATGAGGCAAAGGAAAATCTCCAACAATACCTAATACAATTTTAAAAGGACAAATCAGGTTGGCTGCTGATAAATTTGTGACAGTACTTGTGGACAGTCTCCAGTTCAAGCTCTTGAATGCCATTTTGGCTATTTGCTCTATTCAATAGGACTTCAGTATTTCTCTGAGAAAGAAGAAAATCGAACTCGACAGGTAACAAGTAATGTCATTTTTAGGAGTTGTTTCTTTTCATATGTACAGGATTTGCTGTCTGAGCTGTCTGCTGTGGCTTATTTGACATTCTTGATGGAGATGCGGAGGGTCATGTTCGCTTCAAGAGCCCTGAAGATGCACAGACAGTCATCACAGCCCAATCAGAATTTCAGAAAAAATACAACTGGAACCTTGAACTACTCTCAGGTTAGAAGGATTATTTTCTTTAAATGTATTTTAGGTTAAAACTATCATTTTTAAAGATGAGGTAAAAAATGTATTCTCTATTGATGGATAAAAAGGTGATCATAGCAGAGGTACTGGCAGAAGATTTTGGTGGACCGACAAGCAAAGCTGAACAGTCCTAGAGAAAAAAAGCGTGGAACAGAAAAGGTAACAAACTACTACAGCCTTTTACAGTAAATAAAGGCACTAACTGAGCTAAATAGATTTTAAGTGAAAATTCAATTACGGTCTTATTTCATCAGCATCACATAATATTTGTTGTGTTTCATAGCTCATTTCGAAAGCTGAGAAAATCATCATTGCTCGGACCAAGGAAGCTAGCAAGCACATCCGCTTTGATGACTGACAGTATGAGCAATAATTCCTTCAACAACAACAGCAACAAAAAAAGCTATTTTAAATGACCTTGCCAATAAATTGTAAAATGTTTGTTATGCTTGGTGTTGATCAGACCTGTTATGTTATTAGAATGTTCTGTAATGAATGAGTTTCATGTTGGAATTTCCTTTCAGAAGGAAGTTGTCTGTCATATCCACCATTATTATTTTTATATGCTTGACAAGACTTTTTTTTGTTTGCATGAGACATTTTAAGTTGTTTACATATCTTGTTTGGAGTCTAGTGTAAAGAATGTATGTATGTACATGCAAAATGTAGTGTGCCAACTTTTCTGAATGAAACAAGCAGGGTTACATACATTTTGATGGCCATTGAAGGCTCCAAAATCAATCAATATAATGTTTGCATTTTGGCTTTTTTTAAATAAAATTTATTTCTGAAAGCATTGTTGTTTTGGAAGAAAGTCAGGACTCAGGAAGCCAGGAGTCTGGACTCTGTTATGGTGGGCGGGGGGTTGTATTGATCCAGTTCCAATTGGGCCCTCCCTTATCACAATATGCAGAAGTAACCCATCCTTATCACCCCCCAGATTGTCGCGACCCACCACATCAAGGAACTCCTCATTTGTACTGATATGCTCGACTCTACACAGATTATTCCCTTTCTTGTGCGTCAAATTCCTGTCAACCAAAAGCAACAAAGATAACGGTGCGCAAGACGATCAAAACCAAAATCACCAACCAGTGCCCCCATAGATTCGTTTTGTCCCCAGAAGACCCTCTTTTGTAAGTAAGACCAGGGGTGCTTTTCAATTCTTATTTGTGCATCCTCATTTCCTTTCCTCGCTTTCTTTCCTCTCGTCTCAGCTCCACCCCCTGTAGGATGCGAGGGAAGGCTGCAAGGAAAGAAAATGAGGACGGAAGAATCGAAGGAAAGCTTATTTATTCATTGTAATACTTGATCACTCGAGCGTCACTTCACAGCGTCATCAGCAGCGCTCAAAGGCCTTATGCTGTATTAGTTTGGTTATTTAAGAAATTCATAATAAATAATAATAAAGCAAGATACTCTTGTTGAAATATGTGAGATGTGTGGTTTATATAAACTGCAAAGGTAAAGTATAAATTAAAATGATTGTGACCGATGTGAAGGGGGAGGAGAATTTATACATGCATCACATTTAGTTGATTAAACTCTTCCGCTAAGGATACACCTTTATCCTCGCTTATGATCAGGAAGCCTCCCCACTCCTCACTCCTCAATCCTCGACTCCTAATGCCTAAAAACAAATAGGTCTAACCAACGTGGCATTTCCTTCCCATCGGGACATCTCCTCCCTCCATACACATTCCAAAGAATTCGTCTCTTATTTCAGCAGGGACTTCATTGAACTCATTCCTATGGTTTAAACAAACAACAGTAGTAGTAACAGTACATGAATAATCATGTACTAATACCTGAATTAATAGTTACTTCAGGGTATATACAGAAATTCTTAAGTTGAATTTAATACCTTTTAATACCTTTTTTAATACCTTCAAATATTTTTTAATACCAGCACGACTTCAAGCTGCAACTGTAGCGGTGTAAAGTGAAAAGTAAAGTTTTTTTGTTTGTTTTTTAAGCTGTGATTTTACCACTTGATTTCATAGCTTTGTAAGATAAAATCCTTCTTGCTAGACCTGATAATTATTTTGCTCTATAATCATATCAATATCAAAAAGTAGAATAAAAAAAGTAGCATTAAAAAGTTTATTTTAACTAATATCTAATTTTCTACCATATACTGTACAATTGAATAAAATTAGCTGCTAGATAACAATAACTTGCTTTGCACTTTTTTTTCTGGTTTCACCTCACTCCAGTCTAAACTAAATGATTTTTTTTTTGTGGTAATGTTGGTAATGTTTAACACATTATAATATAAATAACCTGAAAATACTATGTAGTTTACATACATGAATACATTAATTGTTTGTTCATGTTACTTCACAGTGCATTAATTAATGTTAACAAATACAACTTTTGATTTCAATAATGTAGGCTACTAGTAAATGGTGAAATTAACATTGAGAAACATTAATTAATGCTGTAGAAGTGCAGTTTATTAGTAGTTAATGTTAATTAATATAGCTAGCTGACTAGAGTTTAATAAATGGAACCATATTGTAAAGTGTTACCGATTTGTTACACACCGATTCAGACGTCTCGTGAGTTCCGTGTTGGACAGATCAGTTGTTTTAACCATTCATTAAAGCAGGGGTTGGCAAGTAACTTGAGACAGGGGTAGCTGCAGCTTGGAGTAATGGGCGTGGAGAGAGGTAGGGGCGTGGCAGGAGGTAGGGGCGTGGCAAGAGGTTTCTCATTGGTCAAAGGAGTTTCCTCCTGGCAACTGCGTTGGCCAATCAGCAGTAACCAAAGTTATACGTCATTCCCTTTAGCTAAAAAAAATCGTCATTTCCTTTAGACGGAAAGGAGATGGCGGAGGAAATACTTTGCTTTACATCTTTCAGCTTGGGTAATTATTTAATTGTTGTTGACAGACACATGTTACAGTGAGAAAATGAATGAGTCCATTTGCATCGAAGACATCAGAGTCGGCGATTTATATCGATGTCTGTTCTGTGCTCTCAGTGTTTTTAGACCATGTGAATATCACAGCATACACAGTCATTTGCAAAGCCACAGACTTCGCGCGGTTCGCCATGAACGTAAGTATGAGTTCAGTTGTGATATGCATGCCTGTTATAACTTGTTAAGGTTATAGATAATAACGTGAATGTTGATGGAACGGTTGCTGAATAGACAAAAGTAAACATGACACTTGACAATGACGATTAGTACTTACTTTCCTGTTGTGTAGGTCATAGCCATGAATCTGAGGGCAGCCAAAACGATGCAGAAGACATTGGACTGGTGGACCACCAGTATGCCAATAAAGGTCCACTGTGGTCCAAGAGGTTGTGTCCTCAGCAAGAACAAGTGGTGAGTGCCAAACTAAACTGGACAGTTCACATGCACAGCTTGTTGTGTAAAATCAATATAAAATCAATATAGTTGTGATATAAATCATGCATTTATAAATAATAAATGCATGATTGCTCATTCCTAACAGGGATATTTTTTATTTCTAGCTGACCTATGTGCTGGACAGAACACGTCCAGCAAAATAAATTGTGAGACTCACTTTTGTGAGATATATGTATATGAAATGCAGACATACAATTTTATTCAGGGAATGGATGTCCACATTGCTGACCTATTTGAAGTCCCTAAATGGAAACTAAGGGAACCTAGTTTGCCGGTAAGTTGCATAATGTGTTGACAAGTCCAGCAGATACACCTCTTTAAGTGAAGATATGTCCAAGGAGATCTGAACATTGTAACGTAAACTGTATATATGACTCTGGGTCAATACGAATTAGCTCAAGGATATAGGGAATTTGGAATTATTAATAATCATAACTCATGGTCATAATTCATAAATCGCATATACATTTATTTGATCAATTATCGAGATGACCTTGTTCTGTAACTGGTCTAGTCATCAGTCATTCATCCAGCGAATAAATGTAAGATTATCAAGTCAAGAAGGGGTATCCCCTTTACAAACTCCAAGAAAATGTATCTTCTGGCCGTGAACATAAAACTTTCTGGGTTTATGAATTAAAACTACTCAAAGTAGTCTATAATATCGAGCGTGTAGCTTAGATCTTTTGGCATTTTCATTGACTTTATAAAGATGGATTTTCAAATACAGAGACAAAGTATGAATAAGTTTTAATAAATGTCAAGACTAGAGATTACATGAGCTACAACTATAAACGTACGTAAAAATGCAAACAATAAAACAAACAAACATTTAAACAAACAAGAACATAAGAAATAACGTGATCAGAGTGAATGAAATGAAAGAGAGAAAATAAGGAGAGAGAGAGAGAAAGTAGCTGGTAATTATTACAGACAGAAACCTAATTTCAAGAGGCACCTGGAATCAGCTTTAGAGAGATCAGTAGCCTACTTGCAAGTTGGTTCTCTGTTCGAGTGATGCTGAGAGGCAGGAAGCGCGGACGGTGTCCTGTTGGTGCAGTGCATTTATCACAAACAATGTTTTTTAATGATTGATCCTATAAAAAGTCGCGGTGGTGATGACGTCATGTAACCCGCGCCATACAGAAGGTTTCGAAGGTAACGTACTTTTGAATGTATTCTTAATATCATCATTGCTATTTTTACAGTGAAAGAAATGTATTTGGTCTTGTGTAATTATAGTGATTAAGGTTATTGCTCGCTTTCATAGACCGTAAGCACGCTTTTATGCGGATCAGGAAGCTTTTCGCGTCCAATAGAAAATACCTCACGGCACGCCCCATACCTCACGGCACGCCCCATTCCTTTCCGACCTCGTGGCATGCCCATTGCTCCAGTCTGCAGTTACCTCTACTTGCATAAAGTTGATAATTCCGTGAATAACTGCAATTGCAGATTTCTAACAGAGATGGCGACAAAGAGGAAAAACTGCGGACCGTAGCTTTCAATTAAATGTTAAATTTAATGTCCCAAACTAAGCAAGCCAAAAGCCAATGGCAACAAAGGTGAAAAAAGGTGAAAAAGGCCACAGGGGCAATGAACCAAAACTCCATCAGGTGACAGAATGGAGAAAAAAGATGCCATTCTTCTTATGATGTAACAAGTACATCGGGTGTTATAGGAAGTGTTCCCGGTTCCGGCTGACCTAATTTATGCCACCTAACGCTCCTAGTACTGAGCCTTGTGGTACTCCATACTGAACTTGTGATCGATAAGATATCTCTTCATTTACTGCTACAAACTGATAATGGTCAGATAAGTATGATTTAAACCATGCTAATGCAATTCCACTAATGCCAACATAATTTTTGAGTCTATTTAAAAGAATGTTGTGGTCAATAGTATCAAATGCAGCACTAAGATCGAGTAACACTAATAGAGAGATACAACCATGATCGGATGATACGAGCAAACCATTTGTAACTCAAATAAGAGCAGTCTCAGTACTATGGTACTGAAAACCTGACTGGAAATCCTTGCAGATATCATTTCTTGCTAAAAAGGAACATAGTTGTGAAGATACTGCCTTTTCTAGAATCTTTGACAGAAAAGGTGGATTTGAGATCGGCCTGTAATTGACTAATTCTGTAGGATCAAGTTGCGTTTTTTTACGTTTTTGTACAATAGGACGTATCCTATTGACAAAGAAGAATTAATGATATTAAGAAGAGGATCTATGACCTCTGGAAGCATCTCTTTCAATCGATTAGTCGGGGTCTAACATACGTATTGTCTATTTAATGATTTAACGAGTTTAGAAAATTCTTCCTCCCCTATAGCAATGAATGAATCGAATGTTTCCTTGAGACTACAATGCACTGCCTGATGCGATACTGTAGAAGACGTTGCATAGTTATAATTTAATAGAACATAATAATTTTTTGTGTCAAACCCTAAATGAGAAATAGTCACACACACACACAAAAATAACAACAACAACATACTGATATTTCCGACAACACACAAATCAAAACGGGTCAAACTGACCCACCACAGTACATAAGGGATAATATACGGAATGGGTTTTTGTGAGATGAGTAAATGCCTGCACATACAACTACAGTAAGCATCATGTTCACAGCGCACACAACACCCTCAACACTTATACCAGGGCTCTCATTGTAATTTTGAAATATAACATTAAAGAGTATATTTGATGTGATGAATTGCTCTGTCATTTATCAGATTTACCAATTGTTATAATTTCAATTTGGGCTGGTTAATTATGAACAATGGGTAAAATTGGGGGGCGGGGACATATGGGGGCGGGGCTCCATTAGGGCTCCTCCCCTAACCGCATGTGATCTCACTCCAAGCTTTTGGTAAAACTTGAGAGCCCTGCTTATACTCATGATTTCTCTCAACATGAGTACAGGAGAGCTGTCAATCAATACATTGGAAAACATAACTTACTGTTACGTCCTATGTTATTTGTTTGGAGTTGTTGTTTTTTCCCCCTTTCCCCCTCTCTTTACTTTCACTTTTAACAGGACGATGCGGCTACCTGATTTGTTCATCCATCTGTCAATCATCAAAATGCATGGAAATGCAATACAACGCAGCTTCACCAATGAGGGCGCGCCATGTGCCTATAAAGAGCGCACCTGTGTGGGAAGCGGGAGATGATTTGCACGCTAGAGCACACTTACTCTCACTTAAAGCAGGGCTATGCAGTTTCGGGAATTTCTTCGCTGTATTCTTGCTTTTTGCTTGCAGTTTCTCTATAGAGCTCCCCCTACAGCTTCGTAATAGATATTTGACAACACTGTCGAAAAACTCGTTGGCGAATCTCAGATACCAGAGGCTAGTAGATCAACGACATCAAGCAGATGGGACATTCTTTAAAACGTCTTATTCATTCGGGTTCAGTGTGAGGGAGCACAATAGTAAGGGAGCGCAATAATGGTTGGGCCCGCCGGACCAAAGTTGCAAGGGTGGTTTTTCGGCTCACAGGCGCTTGGGAGGTGCGAGACGACCACCATTCAACCCCCAAAAAAGTAATATAACTATTCCAATGACTCCGAAGCTGTTCGATTAAGGTAAAAAAGTTACTTAGTTCACCTTTAATCACTTTGCATGTTTGCCTGACCTGTACCATTTTAGTGTTTCGAGAAACGTGTTCTTTGAGAACTTGGTAATAGAGGCTCATTTGGGCTGTCTTTTCCCTGTGAGTATTTCACCGTTTTTCTGTTCTGGTTGTTTGACCTGTTATTAAATGGGGGAGAGAAAAGAACAGCTGAGATATCACGTGATATACATGTGCAACACTGAGTTATCAATCGTGTATTCATGGATTTCATCAGGTCCCTTTCCACAGGTGTATTAATCAAGCACAATGCAGTCTGCATTCATAATCTAGGTGCTTGATTTTATACACCTGTGGAAAGGGACCTGATGAAACCCATGAATAGATCACTAGTTTAGCGAACAATGCCACTCTTTGTATTTTTCGTTTTGTTAGCAAGAGTAGTTTATTTAGGGCGTCTTTGACGCTGAAGATCTTTTGTTTTTATCCTTGCTGAATGTAGCCTAGAAATCTAGACGCACCCTAGCGGCAGCAAAATGTATTTTGCAGCCAGGGTAGTCTAGCAACTCTACGTTGACTTTCGGAGCTGTAAAACCTAAATTGGGTCAGGCCAATCACATCGTGTATAGAGTAGGCAGGGCGGGCTTAACATAATGACGACATAGTTGCAACGGTTCCCTGCTACTTGAAAACAAAGAATGGCGGCTGCTG
>FLSR01000588.1:4710-22899 GCA_900092035.1 Leuciscus waleckii
TTTTTTTTTTTACCTTTGATGCACGTAAACCTGTTGTAGGTAAGTGTTGTAGTAAATAGGATAAGAGGGGCACTTTAAGACAGTTATAAAAACAATTTAAAAAGATGTACAGTACAGTTATAAAATGAATTAAAAGAGTAAAAAGATGATACATAGATAAACTTCTCATCTGGCAATACACCGGTGCATCATATTTTTCACAACTCCCAGTTTTACTTTGAGATTTTCCCATGGTGATTACACTGTGTCTGTGGTGTTCTTGCGGCACGCCTAAGAAATTGACGTATCCAATAAACCTGATTTTTCCCTAAAATCATACATGAAAAGCTCTAGGACTGACTCACGGGGTAACCTCGGGTTCACTGCCCCATTAGTCTGCACCCCAAAGTTTTGTCCGGTAGCTCTAGGAATGGAATCGATCCAGTCCGCAGACTCCGCACCCCACAGAACCTCGAGTTTAATTACACGTCAAACTCACTACTTCACCACAGACAGAGGTCATCAGCATGGTTTCATCTCTCAATTTCCCCAATTAAGTAATTTATGTTTGTCTCTTACCCAATTCGCAGTGCCATTTGAGTTCAGTTTAGAATCAAAAGGAGGATGCAAAAAAAGAACTGAATTCATAACAAATCAAAGCAGGGATCATGACAATACACAAAAAAAGCATGAAAAGCATCTCAGTTGGTCTTGACTGGCCTCCATACGGTAAACCACTGATGGCTGATCTGAAAAACAACAACAAAAAACAGAGAAAATGTGTGAGAAATGGTCATGAGTTTATTTAATCTAAATTTGTTCATGGACAGACGAGGTAACAACTTGTGCAACAGCAGCTATTACCAGTCAAGTTAGTTTAAATAGTATAGCTTTATTGCACATCCCTTGTTAGGGAACTTTATTAATTGCCTGAATGTACAATTACGTTAAATGTACACTGAGTAACTTTATGGCCCTTCAAACTTAAATCTGAAATAGAAAGCTTTTGTAACATTACAAATGTTTTTACTGTCACTTTAGGTCAATTTAATGCATCCTTGCTGAATTAAAGTATTAATTTCATTCAACAACCAAAAAAATAAAAATACTGACTGAACAGTAGTGCTTTCATTGTCAGATAAATGCTGTTGTTTTGAACTTTCTATTCAAAGAATCCTGAAAAAAAGTGTACAACTCAAAATAATCAGAAATGTTTCTTGATTCTCACATGTGCTCCTAAAAAGATATGTAAGTGTAGAGCCCTGCAAGTTATGCATTACGATATGTTAATCACAAAATGCATCTGATAGTTAGTCAAAACATACTTACAAAGCCAAAGATGCTCAGTGCTGAGGCTCTTAAAAGAGCCTTTGGGCTGTAGTTAGCTCCTGACACAGGGAAAAGAGAGAAATAGAAGAAACATTATTTTTCATCAATGATTATTGGCTAATGACTAGCCTATGTTATGAACATGATAATTCACAGATCTAGAATGACTGCTAGATTGATCAATTACACAATCAGATAACAGTTTTACCAATAATTGGCATAGAATTTAAAAAATATTTTGCAATGAATATTTTTCAATTTAGTCTGCCTTTACTTTGCTTTAAATGCATTACTATTTTAACATGTCATATTTCGGTCCTGTGCAGAGTGAATCCAGCATTTATGTATGTCGCTGTCACATCTCTTACATCTTACACTTTGTTAATGAGAGTTTTCGCGAGCCTGCATTAATTCGGCACTGAATAAAAACTCCTGCGTTCTCCAGAGCGCGAAAACAAACAAGCACAAATATGCACGGGAGCGTTTGGCAAATCTGTTTCGCCAATAACAGTATTAATCGAGGCTGCTCTTGCTTGCTTTTGAGGGTGCATAGCACCCCCATAGAACCGGGCCTGGGGCAGAGAGAGCGCGAGAGAGTGCCTTTGAGAAAACGCGCTAGGCCTTACTTAAAAACGCCACACATTTAACTTATGAGTAACTTATCCATAACTGGCCGTAAAAAAGACGGAAGCCCATTGTTTGTATTAGATTGGGTCCATTTACTGGAAAAGGCAGTCAGTCAATTTTATGCCATTTAACGTTAATGGGATATGAAAGCGGCAGTTTCGAGGAAAATTAGACTGTCCTGTGAGCTGTTATTAAAAGCCTATTCGATTTTATTATTTACTTTCTTCATAAATGTAGCTATATTTAATTGATATTGGTAATGGTTTACTTTGTAAAAGTAACTTATAAAATATATTTGTTCAGTAAAAAGTACTTACCTCCGAAAAAAACCCCAGCTGGCGTCTAGCGATCCACATCCACTCTCAGCAGGGACGTCCGTTATGACTGAGCGCGCACTCGACACGTGACGTCACACAAACCTGCCAGGTTGTTGCGCGGGCTTTGCACGCGAGCAAATATTAAAATTTTGTGAGGTGTAAGCAAAGTTTATATGTATGGGAACCAGTTGTGAATTTTTTGTGTGTGTGTATATATATATATTTGTTATTGGAGAAAATGCTATATAAAAATGACTCTGGTCTCTCACTAAGAACTTTTTTTTTATTATTCAACTTTTAAACATCCAGTGTGTGCATAGCTTTAAAAATTAGGCTGTAGATTCATGATTTTCATCTGCAGAACAAGTTGGGGGAAAAAAACTATAAAACATTATCATATTATATTTTAATATGCCTATCTGTCTTCTTCATTTACAGTAGCACTACTGCTTTTGCATAAACAGTAAAGTACTGTAAATTCCCATATACAGTAAGTTACTGTAAATTTTTGTAAGAATACCCACAATGCAGTGCATATTACAGTAGTTAACCGTAGATAACTTAAGTGGTATTTTACTGGGGGTTTTTGCGGTAAGTTACTGTAAAATTACGGCAAAGTCTAACAGTGTACGGTCTCCCTCGCTAGCCAAAAACAGAAGAAAATTGAAAAATAAAAAGTAATATAAAAGAGGCACCCCTTTCCCACCATTCTTTTTTAAAAATAAATTTGTATCTATTTAAGAGATAAAAGGCACAATACAACAACAACTGCTATTATCCCCACTTTAAGCCATTCCTCGATATTCACATATAGAGTCAAACCAGTCCCATGTATGCATGTCTCTTTTTTTTTAAGTAATTACATAAATTACATTTTAAGTAATTTAATCAATTTTGTTTTTCAGTTTCTTCACTGCCTAAGTGAATAATCCATCAGGAACTGTATTATTTGGGATATAAGTACATCAGTTAGCTCCAAATATGAACACCTAATTTTCCCCGCCAATAACCAATTTAGTGCTTGTCTATTTTGTCATGTCATTTTACTTGTTTAATTGGGCCCCAACTGTTCTCTTAAGGCTCTCAGAGTGTGAATGTAGAAATTAACCTATGTTGATTGAAATACATGTAATTGATTCAATCTGTGTTTTTTTATTAGGAGTCATCCATACAAATATAGACTCTAAGCCTGATTTTACTTTATCTCTTATAGCTATAAATTTGGTATTCCCCTTGGTTGACCAATCAAGTCTATGTACAGACCTTTTCTACAATTTTTTTAACACAAATTTCACATTCAGATAAAAGTAGAATAAAATCTACCATCGCCTGTAAATAGGGCGATCAATATTCTTGCAGGTTTTTCTGATCCCTTTCCCCCTTGCGCAATGATCAAAACCGTGTGCATCTGAAATTAAAATCATTCATAAAATCAGTCATCATGCATTTAAATCTCATGTCCTTGTTTCATATGTTACATGTACTTACCATAGTAATAATAGTAAATTATTAATATTACATACAACTAACCCCCGACCAAATCCTAATCCTACCCTAACCCTATAGGAAGTACATGTAGTTGTTTAAAATTACTCAGTACTTAAATATATAATTACACTGTAAAAATGACACCTTAAAATAAAGTGTAACCAAACCTTCTATCCTTTAAATGATCTGACATTTATATATCTCTTCACCATTTCTCACCAGTCCACAAGCAGCCACTCTTAGTCTTCCTCATTTCAATTTGAGATTTAGGTACATTTTTCTAGAAACATGTTTTACTTTTGTTCCATTAATTCCTTTACACTTTCTGTATATATATATATATTCTGCTTCTCTTCAGAGGTGATTGCTTTCATTTCTATTCATGTCCTACAGCGAATACTCTTCGCTCTTCTGTTTCAACTCTTCTTTTAGCAAAGAAATCTCCTTTCAGCATCCATGCACGTTTTCACAACTTCTATCAGACAGGTTTTAAGTGGTGACTATAAGGAGCAATAAATTGTGACTGGGAACTTCTCTCTGTCTTCCTTTCTCTCTGCTTCACTCTCACACACTCTCTAGCAGCGGCCACCTTTTTTCCACTCTTACTCTTTTTGCAGCCCCGCCTCACATTTAAGGAAGAGGAGTGTGGCATCCCCAACCTTTTTTTCTCACTGATACTCTCACACTTGCTCTTGCTATAGGGGTGAGAAACGCATCAAGCAGTCAATGCTTTTATTTTATCAAGGGTTGCATATCAACTGTATCTCAACAGTGACAATTTGAAAGATGTCAAAATAATCTGCAAGCCAATTCTTCTGAATGTTTTTGGTATTTGGGAGGAGTTTTCTAGTTCTTTTCATTTTGCTACTAATGCATACACACGTGCCTTTTGAACAGGGTTCATATGATCATTCGCAACTTGTTTGTCTACTTTTTTGCTTCTATTAATGACTTTTTCTCTCTCTTCTCCTCTGATTCAAAACTCCATCTGACAAAACTTTCCCTCCGAAGTCCATGTAAAATCTCAGTTAGGAGCAATGCAAAGAAAAATCTCCCATTCTCTCTCACACACACTCTTGCTTGCAAGCAGCCCCCACTTTCTTTCTCTCAGCCCCCAACTCTCTGATACACTTACTGCTATCATAGACACACACAGACAAATGCACACCACTCACACAGCAATACTGTAATGTATAGGTAGGGACGAAGTGGAGAGAGAGAATCCATATGCAAACACCGGTATAACAGACAGACATAAACACAAGATAATTCAAAAACAAGGGTAACATCCATAAAGCAGAAGCAGGGGAACAATGACAGGAATTCAAAAACAGCAACAACTACTGACAAACGCAACTGAAGCACAGAGGTTTAAATAGATTGGTTAACAAGGGGCTGACGAGGGACAGGTGTTGGTGATTGATGTCATGGGAACTAATAAGGGTAACTATGGTGACAAACTACTGCTGCGTTCCAGTCCACTTTTAGACACGCACTTGCAAACTTCCCTAAGCACTTCCCCTTGGGGGAATCCCTGCCGCCATTTTTAAGTGCGTTCCACTTCGTGAGGTGGACGAGGGAAGTTTATATGGACAGACCCTCGTTCCCTCGATTTTGACCGAGGGAGCGAGTCTGCTTCAAATGTACACTTCAGGCACCTATATGTCCCACAATGCAGTACGATTGTGACGTCACCAAATATCTCATCTAATCACCACCACAACAGACAACTCTATGATATATTAATAATATATATTTTTAATTTAAAACAACCCAAACACACCTATAAACATTTGGATGCTGCATTAAACAAATTCTTAAAGGGAAAAAAAATGTAAATAATAAATCAACTCCACAGCTGATTCCAAGTGATCAAGGGCTTAGGACTTATTTATTTATTTATTTGTGTTTTACTAAAAGTAAAATTAAAAGTATTCAGTTCAATTTTCAAATGCCTCAGGTTTGTACTTTATAAAATGTAATATTTAATAAATTTGAAATATTTTCCCGTGTATCTATGGATGGTATTAAAGAAGCTGTTAATTATTTAGGAGTTCTCTCCAAAAGGGAGCAAGATAGAGTTTCTGAATTTTAATCCTGCCTTTGAAAAGATTAAAAACAAATTTAAAGTCAAGTCATCTTCATTTAGGCCTATAGCGCTTTTAAAAAATGTAGATTGTTTTAAAGTGGCTTTACAGTAACAAACGGATAATTTAAGGTAACAGACTACAGAGATTGTTTTGGCTTAGCGGTTCTTGAATAAAGATATTTTCCAGCTAAAGTTAGTTTTGATTGATTCACTTCCGTCGCAAGGATCATTAGTTATTAAATTAGAGGCCGCTGAGACGACATCGTTCTCTCTACACAGACTTTAAACGCGAACCTGTGATACAAGCTGATGGCGCTCACGTGCGCATCAAAAATTAATTCTATAGATAGTTATGCGCATTTGAATATATGTGCGCAGGTTTGTAATTCCCTACAAACCAAGCCTTAAACTACTTGTCTGGCTTTAACATTTTGATACAGAAATGTATCACTTCGGGGTAGATAAGCGAAACCAAAATTATCCCGACAACGCTTTATCTGTAGAGTGGGAAAGGGATCCTTCATCCTTCACAGGGGATCGTTGTCATCGGGTCCAGGCGAAGGTCCTTCGTCAGATCTGGATATGGCCTGGATCCGGCAGGCTGCGGGAAAACCTCGGGATAAACAAAGAGACTAAAATTAGCGTAGATGCCATTCTTCTTATGATGTAACGAGTAGGCCTACATCAGGATTTATGGGAAGTGTTCCCAGTTCCGGCTGACCTAATCTATGCAGCCTAACATTGAATTATAGAGTCTATAATGTATTATGTGAATGCTAGGTCAAAGAGATGTCTTTAATCTAGCTTTTGAACTCCTATTAAACTTTGGTTATTAAGGGACTTGTGCCTAGAGGTAGAGTCCTTCTTTCAAAAGCAGAATTTCTAACCTACATGCTTCATCTATACATTTCAAAACATTGATGAGATTTTATTTAATTTGCTGTGAAAGAATCGTGTGCACTACATTTGTAAATCTGTTGTTATAAATTCGCTTAAAAGTGGTGGCCTTGATTTTCGAGATTGCTGTAGGCCTACTTTAAAAATTACCCTCAATTACCCTCAAAATTAATTGGTTCAAATTGTGTTTGAAAAAACCTTCTTTGTGGAATTTTATTACTAATTTTATTTTTGACTGACTAGGGGCCTTTCTATTTTTACTAATGTGTGATTATAAAATTGACAAATTGCCAGTGAAACTTTCTGCCTTTCGTGCTCAAGCTTTATTGGCTTGGAAACTGATCTACAAGCACAACTTTTCTCCGCAACATTATTTTATTTGGAATAACCATATTTTGTATAAACCCAAAAGTATATATATTTTTTAAGCTGGTTTGATAAGGGTATTGGTTTAGTTTGTCATTTGTTTAACACTCAATGATACCTTATGACGTATGATGAGTTTATTTTGCAATTTTATTTTCCTGTGACTCCCAAGGAATTTTCATCTTGTATTTTTTGCAATCAATTCTGGAATAATTTCCTTATGTAGAGATGTGTTGTCATCGGTTGATATGCCCATAATCAACCCAACTGACACAGTTTGTGGTAAAACATTTTTACAGTCCAAAAACAATAACAAATCTATTCGTTCTCTATTTTTAAAAGAGGTTGTCACCATTACTCTTCTGCTTATTGGTCTAAATTTGTTAATGACCTTGATTGGGAAAGTGTTCGGTTATTATCTCATCAGTTTTTTTGTTGTTGTTACAAACAAGGTGAAATAAATTCTACCCTGTCAAACATTTCCTTAGTAAGTTTAAAGACATTAATGTAACTGCTCTTTTTGTGCACTTGGAAACAGCGCCACATTTTCTGGCATTAGTCATGTGAAAAGGTTATGGTAGGAAAAGGTACTCTTTAATTTTGATTTGCATTTTTAAAAAGTAATTTTTGGATATGTAAAGTGTGATAGTGTGAAAAAGGAGGCTTTTGTAATAAATTTGATCATTTTATTGTTTCATATTCATAAGTGTACATTTTCTAACAAAAAGCCCCTTTTCTTAGTTGTCCTTAAATCATTTGAAAATTACTTTTCTAATATTCAGTCTACTAATGGAAAAGCTATTTAGACTGTTCATTTGTGTACCGTCTTCAAAATCTTTGAATGATACAAAGACACAAACACACTTTGCAGCTTTCTTATTTTTCAAACCCAATATTGTGTTTAGGTATTGTTGAATTTCTGCTCTTAAAATTAAAAGCAAAGGCTTGTTTCCTCCAAATTTACATTTATGAATACTAAATTTAGCTATAACAGAAGAAGCAGATTAATTAAGTAATATTCCTTATGATAAGATTTGACCATAAGAGAAAAAAACTAATAACACATTTCTAAAGCACAGTTGAAAGCTGGGCATGATATGAGCCTTAATAAAGGAACCGAAATCTGATCAAAAACAAACTGAATGACTCCAAAATAAATGATAAAATGTTTCATCATGTAGATCACAAAATGTATCAATATCACAATTAAATCTGTTCACAAGATAATAATTACATGGGTAATATTTAGGCTATAAATGAGTTTAAGGGAAATTTCTTTGATTTTGTTTGTGATTAAATATTTCTGAGGAAGTTTCCAGATTTTATTCTACAACAGACTATTCCAAAATTATTTAAAATCAGCTCTGGAGAAATGATCCCTTTGAAACAAAGCATGTGCACAACGATTATTATTTTTAATATAAAGAGAGCAACAGTTACCTATTTCAGTATCAGCAGGATCCAACGTATGGAGAGAGCAGACGACAGGTATTTTTAAGAAGCATTTTTAGACCAAAGGGAACAGCATAGGCTACTGTTGCAAAATAATGATTTTATTTATTTATTTTTATTTATTTGTATTATTTATTTAGCTTTTCATAAACAGGGAAACAATAAAAATAATCAAAAAAAAGTTTTTTTTAAATATGCATTATATCTGTGTGTGAGTGTATAGGCCTACTCTGGCACTCAACTTAAACTCATATTTAGACCCTGCATTACCTAACACATTTCTTAGCTATCAAACTTATTTAAACAACAATGACAAACATGTGTGAAATATTTTACGAATAAAACAAAACTATTTGAATTGCTCTGTTTGTATATTAACTCCAACTCCACTGCCATCTAGCTTTAAAATGAATCACGAGTTGATATTTACTGGGTCACATGACCATAAATGATCAAATTACTTCCTTATAGTGAGCATCGCATGTTCCCTTCGTTAGCGTCCTTGTGGACCTTTCTTGAAGGGATCCAGTTGGTCACTTTCGTTTTGCACACCCCTGCAAATGGCGTAAAAATGCCATTTGGAAATTGCCAATTAGTCCCAATTAGTCCCAATTAGTCCATTGTTCGTCAAAACAGATCATCATGCACTAAGAATGCAATGCGCCAAAAAACGAAAGAAGAAGAAGAAGAAGAAGAAGAAGAAAACAGATCATCCCGCCCCAAACTCACGCCATTGGTTGAGCGCTAACTTAAATACTCTCTCGTCCTGAGATAATTATGATTTTTCAGTAGTTCATTGTATGATCGTGAGAGGATGACAGCTCGAGTGTATTTCGCTGTGTTATTGTGTCTGTCTGGATGCTTGAGCACAACAGAAGCTGCTCTAGGACGAAGCACGGTGAGAAGATCCATGTTCTTTAACTTCATTACACAGCCTGTAGGAATGCTTGAACGAGTGTAACATGGGCGTCTGGAGAAAATTGAATTTTGTAGTCTACATCAGTTAGGGTTTGAATATGTGTGTAGTTTTAATGTAAAACATTTTGCAAAAGAAAACCTCAAGGATAATTATAGATAAATTAAGACAGAAACACACCCGTTCACCGGTCATTTTCCTCAGCTGTAGGCAAAGGCAAGTTTAAAATCAATGCTTCTCCCGGGAGACTAGCGCTAAATTAATCCCCTAGTTTAGCGCCATCTACTGTTTTAGAAGAGGAAGTTGCTCAACTGCATTTGTGCGAAAATCTGCCTGGACACATTTGTGAGAACCTAGCCGAGAGATCTCATAAAGAGCCAAGTGTCACACAATATAACAGACAGATATGCATTTGTATGCACTAGATTTGGTATTTGTTCAAAGGTTACATGCAATTTGTAGGATGGTTTGTATTTATTTGTGAAGTATTATCTTGGCTCATTTATTTATATTTGTAAAACAATACATATGTTACTCCACTGCATTTTCACTCAAACTGACCTTTGTACTTGCACATTGCTTTCTGTTTGTTTGCGAGTTGAGTTTTCCTTTGTGAAGTAGATTGAGTTTGTTTGCAAAATGCTGGATTTGTTTAATTATGGCACATAACTTGCTCCATATATAACCTTTTTATTGTCACCCCTTGAACAAAAAGTCTATGCTGAGAGAGGCATATCAAATTCTGTGTGATACAGCGCACACCCTGAACTGATGTTGCCATTGGGTTGGAGGTTAAGAATTCCATGTTGCAGACTAAACCGGTTTAAGAATTCGTTAATTCCTTCTGCAATTAAGCTATTAAATTACCCTGGTAATCCAGAGTTCTCGGGAGAGCACAAGTTGACTTTGCTCAGCGAGTTACTCTGGTGTCAAGTAATGATGCTCATTAAATATGCCCCTCGATCTGAGCTGCACCAATCACATCGGGTTATCTGATATAGGCGGGCCAGAGGCGAGCTAAACAGAAGACGACAGCGCTGTGACGTCGAAGTCATCAGTAAACATTGCAAGATGCCTATGGATAAATAGCAGTGGTTTGAAACGGCTTTGGCCGCTACTTTCTTTACAGAGAATGGTCATTTGTTAATTCCACTAAATTAAGCAGTCAGAAGAGTTAAGCGCTCTCTCCTGTCTCACTGCCATCACACTATAGTGGGGAAGAAATACAGTAAATGCAGTCATTTGTTTATTAAAATGAATTAGCATTTTTTTCACTAACCTGTTGAAAAGGATTCAACTCGCTCATTAAGACTAACTTGCCGCCACCTACTGGCAGTTTTAGTTTCATAGTTCAAAAGTAGACAGTTTCTTTTCATTTAGGTCCTATTTCAATCACTTCATATTTCTAAAGGTTACATTTAAAACTTTAATCTCTTTACATAATTTATGCAATTACAATGTCTGAGCTGCATTAAACTGTGTGTAAACCCAAAGATGGATTTTATTGATAATACTGACTTCATTTTATTGTTAATACAGGTAATTGCCACACAGTGTCTTTGTATTCTGATTGAATTTTATTAAACTTAAGAAATCTGATATAAGACACAGATATGACAATACACTTAAAAATACTATAATGTTCATCTCTGCCAGTGTTATTTGATCAGTCTGTCTCTGAGCACATCCAGTATTTTATTATAATGACTATATCACTGCTGAACTTTGATTGACTAGGCACTCTGACTAGGCATATTAAAGCATGGCTAGGCATTCATTGTTCTAGGAACCTCAAAGCATATTTTAATATGTATATTTTGTGCTCCATAATGATGTTCTCGGTCATTTGTAGCGTATAGGTCCAAAACATAAACTCAAGCCCCCATAAGTCCTGTCCTGATTATAACCTGCTCTTCTGTAGTGTTCCTTACAGCCTACAACTGCAAAATAACCAAAAACCCCAGTGAAAAAGGCATTCAGTGATTTGGCTTCTCTGTCATGTGTCTGTGTAACAGTAAAGCCAGGAGTGTGTCCAAACACAAAGTATGGAGCAGAAGTGTGTGCCCGGATACGTTTCGTGTCGTGTGCCGTTGACAGTGACTGTGCCAAGAATGAGAAATGCTGCAACAATGGATGTGGACTTCAGTGTATGGCTCCAGTTACAGGTATTATATTATATGCAGTCAATAAAAAAAGTAACTAAATTGTACGTTTTCTGTAATTAAACGCAATGAATCACACCAAACATTCAAGTTCTTTTATATATTTTTATATTGTAGTAATTTCACATTTAATCTCAATTAATTTAGAAACAACATGATATGGTTGATGGCTGATATTTCAAATATTTGTTTAATGACATCTTTTTATGAAAGGCATCACTGATACCAATACTGATCCTGGTGTCTCAAATTTTTTTCTGCTTAAATTTTAGCCATTAATTATAGGCATTCCTCATTATAGTATAATTAAAAACGATGCATTTTTCTATTATGTTCTTTTATTAGGCTTTACATTTTTTTTTTACTTATATTAATGAACTTAAAGGGTAACTCTCGCCAAAATGCAACCTAGGGTCTTATAGTCGATCTCCAAATGTGAATGAACTGGCTCTGAATTTTAGTATTGCTGCTTATATGAGCATCCTTTTTCAAATACCAGGTCAATATTGATTTTTCACTAATGAAAAACGGCAAATTATCTGTGAATTTATATGTAACTGAGCTTTAGGCGTTTTCCATCTTTACTCTCTCCCTGTTACGTTGCATTCGGAGATCGACTATTTTTGACTGTCAAAATGCCAGCGGACACAGATACAGGGAGCTGATCAAAATCTTTCTTTTTAGTAAACACTGTGTACACAAACAATGTTCTCAATGCTCGAGGTAAACTGTACACAATGTTCTCAATGCTCGAGTTCATGTGTAGAGCCCCTGATGATACTTCGAGCAAAGTTTCATGTTGTGTCCAGCCGCCTTATTATAATTATTTATTTTTTTTGCCATCACTGTAGTGCCCCAAGCACTCCCATTCAAAAGACAATTTGACCGAAAACGAAAATACGGTCAAACTTAAGTGGCGTTTCCATTCTAATTATGCTTTTAAACGAAAGTTTGCCTTGGGTAGATTTGCCAAATTGCAACCTAGGGTCTTTTTGTTGGAGTTACCCTTTAAAAACATTCTTCACAACTCATTGTATGTCACATTTACCTCCCCTTCAATATATCAGAGCAAATTTTTTTTTATTTTTGTCTTGTCTGTTTAACAGCGAAGCCAGGAGTGTGTCCAGTCACAAACGATGGAACAATAATGTGTTTAGTGAAGGGTGAAGAGTTGTGTGCCAGTGACAGTGAGTGTCCCGACAATCAGAAATGCTGCAGCACTATGTGTAATGGACTTGACTGTATGGCTCCAGTTACAGCAGGTATTATTATATTATATTATATTATATTATATGGGCAGGGAGTTTTAAAGGGGAATGCAAGAGATTTTGGGCCCTCCCAGACCTGTTTAAAAAAAATAAAATAAACGTTTAACTTTTTTTCTTTTCTCAATGATATAAATGTTAAAGGACAAGTTTGGTATTTTACACTTAAAGCCCTGTTTTCAGATCGTTTCTGATGAAATACAATGGTTAAGATTGAAATTTGGACAAATGCTGCTGGCCCGAGAATTTTCGGTTTCTGTGTTAGCACCCCCCCACCTCCACAATGGTTGCATAGGTGCACTGGAATAATCCTTCCTAAAACGCATTAAACTTTCGTTTACAAAGACGTGAAACTCACCGAGTGGTCAGGGGTGTTCACTGATATGCTCACACAAAAATCGCTGCAAAAGATGCTTTCAAACAGGTGTTGTGCTAACACAAAAACCTAAAATTCTCGGGACAGCAGCATTTGTCCAAAGTTCAATCTTAACCATTGTATTTCATCAGAAACGATCTGAAAACAGGGCTTTAAGTGTAAAATACCGAACTTGTCCTTTAACTAATTTAAATGTAAGGTTTTAATCTTGGTTTTAGTTAATTATTAAATATATACTTTTAATTATAAACTTAAAGTTTTAGTTAAATGCAGCTAATCACTTCTGTAATTTTTTTTAAACATCAGTTAATCTTTTTATATTGTAGTAATTTCATAGCTGCTCTCCAAATCGATGTAGAAACAAATTAAAGACGGTATATTTGAATAATTTGTTGTAATGCCATCTTTTTCTTTTTCACTGATATTAATACTGGAACTGTCTCTGAAATTGATTTTTAGTTTAAGTTGTACTATTAAATATTGAGACATTAAACTCTACAGTATAATTGAAGGCTATAAACTTCAACATTTATTGTGCTTTTAAAAAATTTTTACTTAAGTGAACTTAAATCTTCACATTAACCCATTATAATAATTTACACTTTATAAACCTTTACCTGTGGCATTCCTACCTGTCTAATGGGTCGAAAAATATACAGAAATTGAATAGTTATCAAACACTTTACAGTCTTTACTGCATAAATGATAAATTAAATATTTCTCACATTCACTACTTGCTTTCTATAATTCACATTTTTTAACTGCATTATTTAGCATGTTCGTGTATGTAAGAAAACAAATTCACAAAAAGTCAAAATAGTTTGGGTCCTGGGCCCAAATGCCTGATATACTCTGCCCCCCGTAGACCAGCCCAACACCCCCACTATAAACGCACCGCTGACTACGGGGCTGTTAAATGCTTGAATCTGATTGGTTGACGAAGATTCTAAGGCATGCAATTATTTTCAGGGAAATGCACGGCTAAAGTAGTTCCAGACAGGTGTTGACCGCATTACATGTCCATATCCTTTCGCCAAATGATTTCAAAGGCATTTTTTTTCAAATGGCAAAATAACCAAAAAAGTTCAAACCCAGTAAAAGACATTCAGCATTCAGTGACTTGGATTCTGTCATGTGTCTGTATAACAGTAAAGCCAGGAGTGTGTCCAAGAAGAAAATATGAAGCAGTAATGTGTCCCCAGATACGTTTCGTGTCGTGTGCCAATGACAGTGACTGTGCCAACAATGAGAAATGCTGCAGCAATGGATGTGGACTTCAGTGTATGGCTCCAGTTACAGGTATTTTTGTTATATTATGTTATTAGGCTTTAAAACTTATTTAAGTGAACTTAAAACAATCTTCACAAATGCATTTTAGCAGGCTTAATTAAAAGGATAGTTCACCCAAAAATGAAAATTAGCCCATGATTTACTCGCCCTTAAGACATCCTAGGTGTATATGACATTCTTCTTTCCGACAAATACAATCGGAGTTATATTAGTCCATCAAAGTGCATCTATCATCGTAAGTGCTCCACACGGCTCCAGGGGGGTTAATAAAGGCCTTCTGAAGCGCTGCGTTTATAAAGTTTTAAATATGGATATTATATATTTATTAAAGTAAAATAACTAGCTTGCAGCCAAACAAACATACAGATTCCGCTTGAGTCTAAAGCACAACTTATGCGAGTGATAGGACATATTTACGCCACACCATGATGCATTGCTCTACTTCCGACGTCAAAAGTTGCGTAAATAGACTGCGTTTGGCCGGAAGCAGTTATTTTACTTTATAAAGTTTTAAACCTGGATATTTTTCTTATATAAACGCATCGCTTCCTTCAGAAAGCCTTTATTAACCCCCCGTATTACTTTTATGATGGATGGATAAACTTTGATGGACTTCATAACCGAAACAACCATTCACTGCCATTATAAAGCTTGGAAGAGCCAGGACGCTTTATTTATATATATATATATATATATATATATATGTATCACTCCGATTGTATTCGTCTGAAAGAAGAATGTCATAGACGCATAGAATGACTGAGGGTGAGTAAATTATGGGCTAATTTTCATTTTTCTGTGAACTATCCCTTTAAGCATAAATAACTGAAGGAAATATTTGAACAAATTAAGCCAACTCGTATGATTTTTATATTCCTTTGGTTTTTCTACCAATACATTTAAAAATTACAAATACAGTGAAAATGCAGGAATCAGACTTGTTCTGGAAAAAGTGGTATCGGTGCATCTCAAGTCACATTTACTTGCCTTCAATATATCAGGCCTCTTTTTCTTTTTTCTTTCTTTCTGTCATGTCTGTTTAACAGCAAAGCCAGGAGTGTGTCCAGTCACAAAATATAAACCAGTAATGTGTCCCCTGATGCGTTCCATGTCATGTGCCGAAGACAGTGACTGTGCCGACAATAAGAAATGCTGCAGCACTACTTGTGGTGGACGTGGGTGTATGGCTCCAGTTACAGGTAATATATTATGTTATATGGGCAGGGTTGTGGGTGCTGTTTTAAGGGGGGTATGCAAGAGAATTTTGGGCCCCTTCCAGGTTTTTTTTAAAAATGTATTTACTTATTTCAAGTTCACTATGGGGATGTTGTATGCTTGAATCTGATTGGTTGACAAAGATTCTAAGGTGTGTAATTATATTCAGGGACACACGGCTAAAGTAGTTCCAGGCAGGTCCTGACCGCATTTTGTTCATGTCCATTGTCCATATCATTTCAGTTATATCACAGGTCCTTACAGCAACAACAGCAAAAAACGTTAAAGGCATTAATTGATTTTTCTTCTCTATCATTTCTGTATAACAGCAAAGCCAGGAGTGTGTCCAAGCAGAAAATCTAAACCAGGAATGTGTCCCCTGATGCGTTTCATGTCATGTGTTGATGACAGTGACTGTGCCAACAATGAGAAATGCTGCAGCAACGGATGTGGACTTGACTGTATGGCTCCAGTTAAAGGTTATTATTTATATTATATAATATGTATTGTATTGTATTGTATTATATTATATTGTATTATATTAGCACGGCTGTGATTCGCCCATAGGCTCGAGGCCTTGTGTTTTAGGACATCCTCAGACCTCAGTCATTTGACAAATGCATCATGCCTCAGACTAAGGCTTCAGCTATTGACCGAAACAGCATCTCGCTTCAGGTCACAGGAAAAACAAAGTCAGGTCTCGTACAATTAGGCATCGGGCAAAGCGGCCTCAGATGGAAGCATAAAAAGTTGCAAATTGTTCAGAAGTGGTACAGAATAAATTCAGAAGAGTGAATTGTAAGCTGTAGGCTACTGGTACCTGAATTGATTTTATTTGAATAGAACATGTCCCACTGAGATTTAGCACATTTGTATTCACTAGCATGTTTAAATTAGATAAGTAACATTGCAACTAGCTAGCTTGTATGTTGGTCCAATATGATGAATACTTGAGCTTTTTTACACTTTTTATAAACACAGGCTTTGTGTACAGGGGTTACCAGAGAAATGGCTAAATGTGTATTAGATTTTTAAAAATGTAAAAAAATCAATCGATTAATAAATTGTTTTATCGTGATTTGAAAAAATATTAAACATGTTTTATTGTAGTAATTTCAGTTACTTTCCAAATGAATGTAGAAACAACTTAAAGATATATTAAAGTACATTTTAAAATATTTGTTGTAATGGCATCTTTTTATGAAGGCCAGGTTCACTGATACTAAAACTGCTCCTGATGTCTAACAAGTAGTAATGTACGGAAATTGAATGGTTATTAAACGACTGCTTTACAGTCTTAACTACATAAAATATAAATTAATGTAGATTAAGTCTTGTTCTGTTTTTTTGTTTTTTTTTACAGTAATGACATTACAGCAACTGGTTTATTAAGCTGCTGTCACTTTAAGATCTGCTGCTTTAAATGTGGCAAACCAACCATCCTACATTTGATCTAAGATCATTTCTCAAATGTTTAAGTGTGATTCCAGGAAAAACAAAACAAATGTACGCACAAAAAACATGTGTATGCCTGTCTTCCAGATGTGAAATCTATAAATTCCAAATCGGTCAGGCACCGTGTTTTATTTTAAATTTTTCTGCATTGGTTAAAGTACTCTCAATACTCGCAATAAAAACTAAATATTGGGATTTACAGTTTTATTTTACTTTCAAAACTCTTCACACGTTCTCCTAGCAGTTCATTTCACATTCAAAATGCACTAAAACTACCAAAACACTTAATGCATGTATCAAATCAGCTCATTCTTCCTCAACACTAGCAGAGGTTTCACACAAACGCACTCCTAAAACCAAAAAAACTAGTGCTGGGCAGAGATTAATCGCATCCAAAATAAAAGTTTGTGTTTGCATAATATATGTGTGTACTGTGTATAATTTTGTATATATAAATACACACATATGCATGTATACATTTAAGATTTTTTAATTTATATATAAATTTATATTTATATATAGTATATACATGCAAATATGTCTTAAATACAGGCATATGTGTGCATTTAATATACAAAATAGTTATACACAGTACACACACATTATGCAAACACAGTGTATAACTATTTTGTATATTAAATGCACACATATGCCTGTATTTAAGAAATATTTGCATGTATATACTATATATAAATATAAATTTATATATAAATTAAAAAATCTTAAATGTATACATGCATATGTGTGTATTTATATATACAAAATTATACACAGTACACACATATATTATGCAAACACAAACTTTTATTTTGGATGCGATTAATCTCTGCCCAGCACTAGTTTTTTTGGTTTTAGGAGTGCGTTTGTGTGAAACCTCTGCTAGTGTTGAGGAAGAATGAGCTGATTTGATACATGAATTAAAGCGTTCTGGTAGTTTTAGTGCATTTTGAATGTGAAATTAACTGC
>FLSR01000588.1:23011-54040 GCA_900092035.1 Leuciscus waleckii
ATTATATTTTTTAGATTTGCATTACATATTCAGAATCAGTCACATTAACTGTATTCTACGATGTTTGTTTTTTTTGCAAAAAGTCAGCAAATTCATCTAGATTTAAGGCCTTTGCCCTCCTTGACTCACTACTTAGAACATAAATTGCTTAATCTGTCATCTGAAATTGTGGACCTGAGATAGGTTTTCACCAGCTTTAGTGCATACAATATAATATACAATTAAATTATGCTTATTTTAAATGTATTGTGCAGGCTAGGTATAAAAAATATAGGAAAAACCATGATAATGAAACGCTTCAAAACAGAGCGCACAAAGCGCGTATGCGCATCGTGGGTGCAGAATGATGTGCTCAAAGAAACATGGAGTCACAGTGTTTGTGCACATTTGTGAAGTTTAAAGTGCACATTTAAAAGTTCACGGCACAAAGCGAAGAAATGTCGAGCGCACAAATCCTAGTGTAGCCTATATCTGTCCAACAGTTTATTGATAATTTGTTTCTTCACATAGTGTAGTTTTAAATTCCAGTTATTGTGTGTTTGCCGATTCATAGTCCTTGTGGCGTGAACAGGCACACGGTAGCGAGTCGTTTTAAAACATGCAGCAACAAACATAAAATACAAATACACAAAATAAAGTCATTTTATGCAAATCCACAGCCTTTTATCTACAGATCAAGCATTATAATGTGAATGTATCATATTGGAGAGAGTTTTACCGTGCATCCTGCTGTAACCGGACGAGGCGCGCGCGCTGTTTGAATACTGAATGGAGAATGGTTGACAGATGAGGGAAAACGAGTTTCCATAAACTTTAATTTAATGATGTAACTAGACTTCTGTCCCTCACATTAAGCTATGGAATGGCTTCAGATGACTTTGTGAAATTATAATCAGACCCAAGTCACCCAAACTGACGTGAAAAAGAGGCGCAGAAAAGCGCGCTGTTTGCATCCCTGTTTAAGTAAAAATACTCAGCATGAGTTTGTTGATCATATATTTGATCCTTTTTCAAACTGCCACAAACTAACAAACGGCCAGGTTAAGATTAGCTGATCTAACGTTACACTTCTGTAATGCATTTAAAACAAATACAACATATTAACACTTTACTCACCTCTATATTTCCTTCTTTGCTTTATAATATTCGCGCAAAACGTCCCCAACTTCTGAATAGAAAAAAACCTGCAGATCCAATTTAAGTAGTCCCTCTAGGGTTACATTTGTGTTCCGTGTTGCACTGTCTAATAACGGATCATGTGAAAAACAACGATATAGCAAAAAATTGTTTTGTAAAAATTATTTCACACTCCACATTTAGGGGGGCCACAAGGGGGTCCAAGCTTGTTGTCACAGGGGCACTGGCCCCCCTCTAGAACCGCTGCATGTAGTCATTTTATAGCTTCATCTATTGATTCTAAAGCGTATTTATATGACCTTTATATGTATTAATTTAAATGCTGTAATAATAGATGAACTAAAATTGTACCTGTGATTGATTAGGGTATAATAATTACATAAATAATATTTAAATCATACAAATGTATTCTAAATTAGCATTACTATAAGCCAGACGATTTTGTCTTTAAAAATCATTTGCTGTGTAGTGACCTTTAATTTGGAGCAGAAACAGGTGGAGTGACTATCGCATCAGACGTGTCACTTTGCTCACAGCTGATTGGTCAAACTTCAGTCTGAGATCTCGAATCCAGAACATAACCTGCCCCGGAGCAGGTTAGCCGTGCAGCGTAAGATACCATGGCAACGAACACCGATTAAAGCCAAGCTACTTTCATAGTACCTAAAACCCAGGGTTGGTGGAAACTAAACTGAAACATAGCTGGCTAGCCACCTAAACCGGCTTCATGGTATAAGCCCCAGTAGGCTAAGTTATAATGTTTATCAGGTCTCTGAATGAAATTGTCCAATTAAGTTTGCTAATTATAAAAACCTGACACACCCTATTCATTTATGAATTTAGCCTTCCTGGTTTTGTTGGTTGAGCCTTTCTATCCTAAATGTTTACAAGGATACGTCACAACCCAACCACCACATTTGAAAAATGTTATCCTGTAAGCATACTGTACAAGACATGAGATGTGTGACATCTAGCTATAGGTGTGTGACTGAGGAAATGGCTAGAATCAATTACTTTTGTGTAATTCTCTGTGTCTATTGATGATAATATGAGAGAGAGTTTATGGATAAGACTTTATTGCGCACTTCTTAGTACTTGTACTGTATATTCAGCTCTTACGGTGATTTTTCTGGAGTGAAAATGGACGCTTCATCTTTTGTGTGATGTACAATAAACTTCATAAAACTGATTAGTAAAGTTTTGGCCATCATTCTGACGCGGCCCACTACAACAGACTTGAAGTGGATAAAAGCAAGGTGACAACACAAGTTATAACCATTATTAAACAAAATTATACCTGTTCCATCTCCATGCAGCATATATTCTCTGGCTCTGTAAGCATCATTGTCCGCCCTCTTCTTGAAAGGGAGCCGGGAGCAGCAGCTCATTTGCATTTAAATGGACACACACAAAAAAGGTGTGTTTTTGCTCACCCCCAAAAAGTGGTACATGCTTAACATACTGTAAAATATTATCCGTGGGGTATTTTGTATGGATGGATTATTGGGTCAGATTGAAAACTAAAAGTCTAAAACTAAAAGTCTAAATTTGAAACTAAAAGTCTAAGTCGAAAATGAATTTGGTATTTAGGATTGGGCATTTTGTATTTAGGATTGGGCATTTGGTCATTTAGCCATTTAGGATTTAGGATTGGGCATTTAGGGATTTAGGATTGGGAATTTGGTATTTAGGATTGGGCATTTAATCATTTAGCCATTTAGGATTTAGGATTGGGCATTTAGGGATTTAGGATTGGGAATTTGGTATTTAGGATTGGCCATTTAATCATTTAGCCATTTAGGATTGGGGAATTTAGGATTGGGCATTTGAGGATTGAGGAGTGTATGCAAATAAGGAGGCGTGGCCCAAATACTGGAGGCTGGGTTTGAAATGGCTGGTGCGCAGAGGCACCTTATGGACAGCAGAGGGAGCTCCCAGTGCTAAGGAGCACACTGTAATGAAACCAAACAGAGCGAGTGAGCAGGGCTGGAGCGAGGACTGTGTACTTATAGCAGCTAATTTGATAACTTCAGCTTAATGACAGTGTTGTAACATTTATGTGCCTCACACACAAAGTCACCAGTGAAAGGAGTGCTATCGGTCTGACGACGAGAGAGCAGCAGACAGTGCAGCAGGTAAGATGCTAACATTAGCTACTAGTTATATTAGCTGATATTGCAAACATGCTTTAGTAGGCTATTGTTATACGCAGTTTTTTTTGTTTTTTTTTTACTACGGTTAACCCCACTGACAAGAGTAGATACACTCCTTTCACATTGCCAGTAGATGTGCTTGTTTCTGTTTTTTTGCTATATAGCCTATATATCAGAAAAAACAAGGTTAAGAAACAGTAACTGTACGTTCACAACGCCGCCGACTTGAGCTGCAAAGAAGCTCTGGCCGCCCTGTCAAGGACGCTTGTCAAAAAGTACGGGGAAGCTTGTTGACACTTGTTGACGCTTTGGCCGCTCTGAAGCCTGTGTCACACCCTGAAATAAAGACGTGAAATCGGACACTTTCTGGTTCCCTGGCTGAGTTCTCTGGCTACTCTCGAATCGCTCTTGCGGTACTTTTATAGCATACATCACAGTCACGTGGCATCTGCGTTGTATTATAGTTCGCTGTATCTTATTTCCTAGCCAGCAGCCATATCACCCTGTAGCCCAAGACTGGTTGCCCACTGAAGCTAAGCAGGGCTGAGCCTGGTTAATACCTGGATGGGAGACGTCCTGAGGGAACCTGGTTGCTGCTGGAAGAGGTATTAGTGAGGCCAGCAGGGGGCGCTCACCCTGTTGTCTGTGTGGGTCCTAACGCCCCAGTATAGTGATGGGGACACTATACTGTCAAAAAGCACCATCCTTCGGATGAGACGTTAAACCGAGTTCCTGACTCTCTGTGGTCATTAAAAATCCCAGGATGTCCTTCGAAAAAGAGTAGGGATGTAACCCCAGCATTCTGGCCAAATTTGCCCCTTGGCCTCTGTTCATCATGGCCTCCTAATCATCCCAATATACTGATTGGCTTCATCAGGTCTCCTCTCCACCAGTAAGCTGGTGTGTGGTGGGCGTTCTGGCGCAATATGCTCCCGTCGCATCATCCAGGTGGATGCTGCACATTGGTGGTGTTTGAGGAGATTCTAAATGGCATGCACTGCTTCAAGTCAGCCGCAGATCGGTCTGCGCAGAGCTGCATGAAGTCAAACAAGCCTTTAGTGTTCTAGGCTACGTCTACATTAATTCGGATACATTTGAAAACGGCGTTTTCATTTATAAACGCTCTCCGTCCACACTAGCTTTTTCAGGCGTTTTCGGACATTTCAGTGTGGATGAGAAACTTTTGAAAAAGTCCTGAAAACGCTAAATTCACCTTACTGCGCATGCGTAAAACCCCACAAAAGATCACTGATATGATTCAGATGGAAAAATAAATAATGAAGTTATCGCGCAATTCTTCTGACTGGATCATTTTATTTAGTAAAATATCTCACCATTCACTGATGCGGTCCAGGTCGCACGCAGTCACCAGGGGTCTCATTTATAAAACTTTGCGTAGGATTTGCGTCAGAAGTGGCGTACGGATGAAACATAGGACGTGCGTACGCACAGAAATATTCGGATTTATAAAACCGTGCTCACGCACATCCTACGCAATTTTCCCTTAATAAATCACAATCAATTCTAAATGTAGCGCAGCTTTTGCGGCATCATGTCACGCCCATAGTTGCCCATAAATAGTCCGTGAAACGCCCACAAGTTAATATTCATCGATTGCGAAATCATGGCAAACACAGAGAGGAAAACCAAGAAATGTAACTTCACTCAATATGAAGTAGAAATTATCGTTGGCGAGGTGGAAAAGAGGAGTAAAATGTTGTTTGTAGGGCACAGTGTGGGCATTACTAATGCCAAAAGGGCACTTGAGTGGCAAAAGGTTGCAGACGCCGTTAATGCTGCAGCCTCACAACCTCGGACCGTGGCCAAAATAAAAAAGAAATGGTCGGACATCAAAGTCGATGCAAAAAAGCGTCTAGCGCTCCATCGCCAGAGTGTGTTGCCACGGGTGGGGGAAAGGGGACACCGGAGCTAACCCCTCTTGATGAGAGATGGCGGCAGTAATTGGGGAATCTCTATTAAGTGGAGTGGTGACTGAGGCGGAGGGGGACACTGACGCGCCAGATGCACCAGATGACACAGGTAAGTGTAATAAGTAAAATGAATGCAGTCAAGTCACATGTATGTTGGCTACATGATTACAGTTTATTCATATAGAACAATCTTTATTTCAGTCGCTGGGTGTTCCAGCGGGGCCAGTGGTTCCGATGCTGCAGCTGAGCAGCTGTCTGGGCCTAGCGTCTCCACGGCACGCGGCTCTCAACCCTCCAGCAGGGGCCGTGTCCTCAGCGATGCAGTCCTCGAAATGCAGAGGGAAGTCATTAACTCAATCAGAGAGGTGGCCAAGCAGTTGGGCGAAATCAAGACTGTCCTAACTGAAATAAACTGCACAATGAGGGAATTCTTGAATAAATAATATAATGGTTCCACACCTTTTGTTGTTCTTCACAAGCGACGCATCACTTCCAAATGCTGGTGCACAGCAGCAGCATTTGGCTCAAATGCCTGGGGATGGGGGTCAGGGTCGGGGGCCGGGGCCAACACAGCCATCGGCGTCAGGGGGTAGAGGCACGTTTTGAAGCTGTGCCACACTGTGTAGCACAGCACATGCCAGCACAATTTGGCACACCTTTTTGGTACAATGGCACACGAGTGTACAATAACCTCCCTCCAGAGCAGTCGAGGCAGCGCCATCTGCCCTTAAACAGGCCGATGGTGCGCTCCACTATAGCGCGAGCTCGGCTGTGGCACATGTTGTAGTGCCTTTCCTCTGCACTATGTAGGCGTAAGCAGCCACTGCTTGAGGGGATATCCACTGTCCCCTGCAAGGATAGTGAAAGGATTAAGACATTGAAGTACAGTAAAATGTGAAATGTCTATTAATCAAACGTACCTAGAAGCCAGCCATCACGCACAGCACCAGCCTCGAGTCTGCGCCCAACACTGCTGTGTCTTAAAATGATGGAGTCATGGATTGACCCAGGCCACCGAGCTACTACATTAGTGAGTAACATGTCTGACTGCATCACAAATAATTTGGACATTGATCGAATGGAAATGCTTTCGATTAATGAAAGCATTTTCATTAACATTCAGTGCCCTTATGGCAACATGAGTGCAGTCAATAGCACCGATTACATTTGGGAAACCGTACATAGCTGCAAATTGAACTTTCTTGTTTGCCTGTTCACCTGCCGTGTATGGAAACTTTATGCAATCATGGGACAAAGCTATTATGCCTTTTAACACGTCTGGCATTACCCGGCTAAGGGTCGGCTGAGAAATACCTTACCTGTCAGCCAGTTCCCTCTGAAAAGTGCCAGTCGCCAGGAATCCTAGTGTTGTCAGGACTTGAAGTGGGACTGGCACAGCGTGGTTCCTCCGAGTGCTCCTCTGTAACGCTGGGCCAAAAAGGCCGCAGAGGTCCACCAGGACGGCTCGAGGAAGTCGGAACCGGCTCATAAGCCACTCATCCTCGTTTGCCAGCAAGTCTTCTTGCTGTCTGAAGATGCGTTCACTCCGAATCCTTCCATTTGCCACATCTTCTAAGAGCGCAAGATCAGCCATTGTGCGTCACTACGCATTGTGATGGCATCTTGGCATTTTATTACCATCCATTTGATTGCATCTGACAAGGTACAGATGTGTTATGAGGATGAATTGCATAACATGCCAATATTATTGCAGAACATATTTCAATTTTTTTTTGCAAATATGTGTTAATTTGCATTTCTGTTGTAATCTTCGTTTGATATTGTTTGTTTTCCACTGCAGATCGATCAAACGGGTGCTCGTGTAGGCTGTTAATTGTAAGACTTGCTTTGTGAAGTCTTCATGTTATTTATAAGAGGCAGTATTGCCATTTCTTTTACACAACGGTCTACAGTTTCACACACTTTCACGAGTTTCTTCCATCTGCCGACGGTGTCGCCATTTCTCATTTCACCCGTTTTTGTGCGTATGCCTGGGTCAGAGTTTGCGTGAAGACCGCTCATTTTCCCGTCAAGTTTGCTTTTTATAAATACCAATTATTGCGAGAGAGCGGCGTACGCCTTCTTTTGTGCGTACGCAACGTTTATAAATGAGGCCCCAGATGTTTGGTCTAAAAGGCAACTCTCATGTATTGCTGCAGGACAGCAAATGTGAGTAACTTCTGTCATCTTTGCAGGACTGTGATATGAAGAGTGTGCAATGTAGAATATTTTTAGCAGCAGTGTGAAAGTGAATAGCACATAACAGGCACAATGAATATCTATTGTTACAATATGCGTCACATGACTAAATTTACGTCATTGTTTTTAAATACCACCGGTTTCACAGTCCACACTACAACGCGAAAACGGCGTTTTCAAAAGTATCCACTTTGGAGAGCGTTTTCAAAAAAGCTTCGTTTTCATTCATAAAAACGCCGTCTCAGTGTAGACGGAAGGCCAAAACGGAGAGAAAAATATACGTTTTCAAACAAAAACGTATTAGTGTGGACATGGCTTTAGTTTACTTCTCAATTTGTTCATTAGTTCAGTCATCCTCGTTTCCTCCCTGTTTGTCTCCATGGTTTCTAATTGGTTCCTTGTTTCAGGTGTGTCTTGTCATTCATCACATTAGTTTTTTTTGTTTGCCATGTGCTTATATGTCCTGTGTTCTCACCCATTCTCTGTTCGTCCTCATTTGTATTAGGTTTTGGCTGTGTTATTCCTTGTTCTTTTCCAACGTTATTATAAAAAAAAATGTAATTGCTAAAACACATTTCTTGAAACCATCCCTCACTTTCTCAAAACCTTAAACACAAAACCAAATTTTCAATCTACTTTCAGAGAACCTCTGACTCTTCTGGCAAAAATCAAACAATTGCCTCAATTTTTAGATTTCAGATTTCAGCTTTCAGATCATGCACACAGCAAGTCAATATTATAAACACTACAGATCATTCCTTAGACACTACATTAAAAAAGGGAGAACATAGAATCCAAAGCATGCAGTTACAGAAAAAAGTAGGTATATTGTAACAAGTAAACATAAAAAAGCATTGTAACGACAACTTACAGTAGTAAGCAAGTTAGAACGCGTAGAGAGTCCATGCAGACAGATGTAAAACAAACAAATGTATTTCTTTATTACTTGTGCTCCATTAAACATGATCTCAAAACTTCTTGTGGCCTTTCCTTGTTCACATGCACACACAAAGCCATACCTTGCAGACAGCATAAGGCCGGGTTCACACCGGACGCAGAAGCGGCGCGGAACGGAGGCCGCTTCCTTTCGGCGCCCATGTTAACCTATGGTGTAGTTCAATATATGACAATATATTGCTATCACATATATACATATCTCTAGATATATGTTGATATAAGTTTATAACATATATAAATTTTTCATATTAAATGAGTATATTGTCATATATTAATATGATGTATATGATTATTATTTATATAATATTGTATGTTATGACCATATATGTCACCGATATGTTTAATTTATATATGCCTGGTACAATATGCGTCACATGACTAAATTTACGTCATCGTTTTTAAATACCACCGGTTTCACAGTCCACACTACAACGCGAAAACGGCGTTTTCAAATGTATCCACTTTGGAGAGCGTTTTCAAAAAAGCTTCGTTTTCATTAATACAAACGCCGTCTCAGTGTAGACGGAAGGCCAAAACAGAGAGAAAAATATACGTTTTCAAACAAAAACGTAGTGTGGACATGGCCTTAGTTTACTTCTCAGTTTGTTCATTAGTTCAGTCATCCTCGTTTCCTCCTTGCATGGTTTCTAATTGGTTCCTTGTTTCAGGTGTGTCTTGTTATTCATCACATTAGTTTTCTTTGTTTGCCATGTGCTTATATATCCTGTGTTCTCACCCATTCTCTGTTCATCCTCATTTGAATTAGGTTTTGGCTGTGTTATTCCTTGTTCTTTTCCATGTTTATTATTAAAATCTTAGTGTCTTAGTGTACATAGGAGAGCTGTTGCTAGAGGTAAGGCAGCAGGGGTAGAAAAAATAGGGCTGGAAGTAGCGATAGCTCTTTGATCCAAAAAAAAAGCATGTAAATAAATTCCAACATCAATTCAATATCTACTATTTCCTGAATATTACTGATGAACTGATCACAAAGTAGGCTACTGTTCACATGCGTTTTACTACTAGATAGTATAGTAATAATTTAGTACTTTCTCCTGTTATTGTTGGTTTCCTCTTTTCTCATCATTTGGAATGAGGATTAAAAAATATAAAAATAAAACATGCAAATAAGTTCAAACATCAGTTCAATATCTATTATTTCCTGAATATTATGAAATTCAAGAGGGCCGCCCCCTGATGATGTCATAATATGCTAATTAAATGAGTATATTTACACCCCACATAAACTTTCAGTCATCCCCAACATTTTTCTAATTTACAGTAGATCTCTATCTTTAAGCCCTTTCAAGACACAAGCTTTTGAAATTTTGATGTCAAAATCCAGCATTTTTTCAAAAAAACCTTGGTGCCTAAAGGGCGCCTATAGTAGCCTATAGTATTATAGTCTTGTTATATTAATTAGATAAGATTATTTGGATTGCTTTGGATTTTTGGATCTGGACTGGACTGCTTTTTGATTTGGATTGCCCTTTTGGATTTGTTTGCTTTTTGTGACCTCTTCCTTTTTCCTGGTAATGGAGCCAGCAAGAAAGAGGGAATCCTCCCCTGTCTGGGGCCAACAGAAGCATCAGTATCCTCAAATATACCAGCTGGCACTGGCATTTTTATGTTCCCCTGCATCCTCTGTTCCTTGTGAAAGGATCTTTTCCAAGGCTGGAGCGATTTTGTCCGAGAAGAGGAATCGTCTAAACCCCAACACACTTGAAATAATTCTGTTTCTCAATAAAAATCTATTGTAATCCTTCCTTCCAGACTATTCTGTTGCAGTTTACTTTACTACACTCCCTCCAACATAAGCACTGCACTCAACACAGTGTCATTGTTCATACTATCACTATCCAAACAATTTATGAATAATTAATTAACTGTGTGTGTGACTCTGCACAAGTAAATTCAGACAGAGAAAGATACATATTTTATATTATACACAGGTAATGGACAAATGTCTGCTCATGTCTTTTTATTATTGCAAATGAAAGGTTACAGACATTAACAGTGGTAAATGTGAATTCGGCAGGGCTGTCCAGTCTCGGTATATCTCTTTCTTATTGTATTTATTAAGGATAGTATTATTTCTGGTAAGTATTTTAATGTCAACTAGCTGATGACAACCTTATTTGCGTTAAAAACAAAGAGAGAGAGATAACCTTATTTATTTATTTGTGTTTTACTAAAAGTAAAATTAAAAGTATTCAGTTCAATTTTCAAATGCCTCAGGTTTGTACTTTATAAAATGTAATATTTAATAAAAAATTTGAAATATTTTCCTGTGTATCTATGGATGGTATTAAAGAAGCTGTTAATTATTTAGGAGTTCTCTCCAAAAGGGAGCAAGATAGAGTTTCTGAATTTTAATCCTGCCTTTGAAAAGTCAAGTCATCTTCATTTATATAGCGCTTTTAACAATGTAGATTGTTTTAAGCGGCTTTACAGTAACAAACGGATAATTTAAGGTAACAGAGATTTTTTGGCTTTATAGCGGTTCTTGAATAAAGATATTTTCCAGCTAAAGTTAGTTTTGATTGATTCACTTCCTGTCGCAAGGATCATTAGTTATTAAATTAGAGGCCGCTGAGACGACATCGTTCTCTCCACACAGACTTTAACCGCGAAACTGTGATAAACGCTGATGGCGCTCACGTGCGCATCAAAAATTCATTCTATAGTTATGTGCATTTTAATATATGTACGCAGGTTTGTAATTCCCTACAAACCAAGCCTTAAACTACTTGTCTGGCTTTAACATTTTGATACAGAATTTTGTCACTTCCGGGTAGATACGCGAAACCGAAATTATCCCGACAACGCTTTATCTGTAGAGTGGGAAAGGGATCCTTCACAGGGGATCGTTGTCATCGGGTCCAGGCGAAGGTCCTTCGTCAGATCTGGATACGGCCTGGATCCGGCAGGCTGCGGGAAAACCTCGGGATAAACAAAGAGACTAAAATTAGCCTAGATGCCATTCTTCTTATGATGTAACGAGTAGGCCTACATCAGGATTTATGGGAAGTGTTCCGATTTCCGGCTGACCTAATCTATGCAGCCTAACATTGAATTATTGAAGTCTATAATGTATTATGTGAATGCTAGGTCAAAGAGATGTGTCTTTAATCTAGCTTTTGAACTCCTATTAAACTTTGGTTATTAAGGGACTTGTCCCTAAGAGGTAGAGTCCTTCTTTCAAAAGCAGAAGGAATTTCTAGACTAACCTACATTGCTTCATCTATACATTTCAAAACTATTGATGAGATTTTATTTAATTTTCTGTGAAAGAATCGTGTGCACTACATTTGTAAATCTGTTGTTATAAATTCGCTTAAAAGTGGTGGCCTTGATTTTCAAGATTTCTGTAAGCCTACTTTAAAAATTACCCTCAAAATTAATTGGTTCAAATTTTGTTTGAAAAAAAACCTTCTTTGTGGAATTTTATTACTAATTTTATTTTGACTGACTGGGGGCCTTTCTATTTTTAACAATGTGTGATCATGATTATAAAATTGACAAATTGCCAGTGAAACTTTCTGCCTTTCGTGCTCAAGCTTTATTGGCTTGGAAACTGATCTACAACCACAACTTTTCTCTGCAACATTATTTTATTTGGAATAACCGTTGTATTTTGTATAAACCCCAAAGTTTTTTTTTTTAAGCTGGTTTGATAAGGGTATTGGTTTAGTTTGTCATTTGTTTAACACTCAATGATACCTTATGACGTATGATGAGTTTATTTTGCAATTTTATTTTCCTGTGACTCCCAAGGAATTTTGATATTTTATTTTTTGCAATTAATTCTGGAATAATTTCCTTATGTAGAGATGTGTTGTCATCGGTTGATATGCCCATAATCAACCCAACTGACACAGTTTGTGGTAAAACATTTTTACAGTCCAAAAACAATAACAAATCTATTCGTTCTCTATTTTTAAAAGAGGTTGTCACCATTACTCTACTGCTTATTGGTCTAAATTTGTTAATGACCTTGATTGGGAAAGTGATTGGTTATTATCTCATAAGTTTTTTTGTTGTTGTTACAAACAAGGTGAAATAAATTCTACCCTGTCAAACATTTCCTTAGTAAGTTTAGAAAGACATTAATGTAAGCTGCTCTTTTTGTGCACTTGGAAACAGCGCCACATTTTCTGGCATTAGTCATGTGAAAAGGTTATGGTAGGAAAAGGTACTCTTTAATTTTGATTTGCATTTTTAAAAAGTAATTTTTGGATATGTAAAGTGTGATAGTGTGAAAAAGGAGGCTTTTGTAATAAATTTGATCATTTTATTGTTTCATATTCATAAGTGTACATTTTCGAACAAAAAGCGCCTTTTCTTATTTATTTTGTCCTTAAATCATTTGAAAATTACTTTTCTAATATTCAGTCTACTAATGGAAAAGCTATTTAGACTGTTCATTTGTGTACCGTCTTCAAAATCTTTGAATGATACAAAGACACAAACACACTTTGCAGCTTTCTTATTTTTCAAACCCAATATTGTGTTTAGGTAGTGTTGAATTTCTGGTTAAAAACAAAGGCTTATTTCCTCCTAATTTACATTTATGAATAATAAATTTAGCTAGCAGATTAGTTAAGTAATTTTCCTTATGATGACGTCATAAGAAAAACAAAAACAAATTTTAAAGCACAGTTGAAAGCTGGGCATGATATGATCCTTAATAAAGGAACAGAGAACTGAATGAGGACAACTCCAAAATAAATGATCAAATGTTTCATCATGTAGATCACAAAATGTATCAATATCACAATTAAATCTGTTCACAATATAATAATTACATGGGTAATATTTAGGCTATAAATGAGTTTAAGGGAAATTTCTTTGATTTTGTTTGTGATTAAATATTTCTGAGGAAGTTTCCAGATTTTATTCTACAACAGACTATTCCAAAATTATTTAAAATCAGCTCTGGAGAAATGATCCCTTTGAAACAAAGCATGTGCACAACGATTATTATTTTTAATATAAAGAGAGCAACAGTTACCTATTTCAGTATCAGCAGGATCCAACGTATGGAGAGAGCAGAGGACAGGTATTTTTAAGAAGCATTTTTAGACCAAAGGGAACAGCGTAGGCTACTGTTGCAAAATAAATATAGGCTACATTTTATACCAAAAAAGAAATATGCGTTATATATCTGTGTGTGAGTGTATACTCTGGCACTCAACTTAAACTCATATTTAGACCCTGCATTACCTAACACATTTCTTAGCTATCAAACTTATTTAAACAACATGACAAACATGTGTGAAATATCACGAAAAAAAACTATTTGAATTGCTCTGTTTGTATATTAACTCCAACTCCACTGCCATCTAGCTTTAAAATGAATTACGAGTCGATATTTACTGGGTCACATGGCCATAAATGATCAAATTACTTCCTTATAGTGACCATCGCATGTTCCCTTCGCTATACCGTCCTTGTGGACCTTTCTTGAAGGATCCAGTTGGTCACTTTCGTTTGGCACACCCCTACAAATGGCGCTTCCTGAGGGGCCCTTCAAGGGCGCAAAATGAATTTGCCAATTAGTCCCAATTAGTCCATTGTTCGTCAAAACAGATCATCCCGCCCCAAACTCACGCCATTGGTTGAGCGCTAACTTAAATACTCTCTCGTCCTGAGACAAGTATGATTTTCCAGCAGTTCATTGTATGATCGTAAGTGGAGAGGATGACAGCTCGAGTGTATTTCGCTGTGTTATTGTGTCTGTCTGGATGCTTGAGCACAACAGAAGCTGCTCTAGGACGAAACAAAGGTGAGAAGATCCATGTTCTTTAACTTCATTACGCAGCCTGTAGAAATGCTTGAACGAGTAGCATAACATTAGGCGTCCGGAGAAAGTTGAATTTTGTAGTCTACATCAGCTAAAATAATTCAAATAAAATTATATGTTATACACTTATAAATTGTCATAACTCAACCATGCTCTGGAGTTGGAAGGATCCTCGCTTGTGCGGGTGGACGTAATTAAGTGTGTAATCGGGTGAAATGGCTGAATATGTGAGTAGTTTTAATGTAAAACATTTTGCAAAAGAAAACCTCAAAAAGGTTAATTATAGATAAATTAAGACAGAAACACACCCGTTCACCGGTCATTTTCCTCAGCTGTAGGCAAAGGCAAGTTTCAAATCAATGCTTCTCCCGGGAGACTAGCGCTAAATTAAACCCCTAGTTTAGCGCCATCTACTGTTTTAGAAGAGGAAGTTGCTCAACTGCATTTGTGAGAATCTGCCTGGACACATTTGTGAGAACCGAGCCGAGAGATCTCATAAAGAGCCAAGTGTCACACAATATAACAGGCAGATATGCATTTCTATGCACTAGATTTGGTATTTGTTCAAAGATTACATGCAACTTGTAGGATGGTTTGTATTTATTTTTTTTAGTATTATCTTGGCTCATTTCTTTATATTTGTAAAACACAATACATATTTGTTACTCAACTGCATTTTCACTCAAACTAACTTTTGTACTTGCACATTGCTTTCTGTTTGTTTGCGAGTCGAGTTTTCCTTTGTGAAGTAGATTGAGTTTGTTTGCAAAATGCTGGATTTGTTTAATTATGGCACATAATTTGCTCCATATAACCTTTTTATTTACACCCCTTGTACGAAAAGTCTATGCTGAGAGGCATATCAAATTCTGTGTGATACAGCGCACACCCTGAACTGATGTTGCCATCGGGTAGGAGGTTAAAGGCACACTATGCAGCTTTCCGTTTTTGTCAAACAGCGACCCCTAGAGTCGCTGTGGAGTACTTGTATTTAACATTACTGTCGTAAATACCACTAGCGCAGAGCCGTCTATTGTTGTGATTGGTCGTAGTGTTATCCAGTTGCGTGCAGTGAGTTTTTCAAATGCATGCTTGGTGCCGCCCCTCGAGCTGGTTAATAATCTCAGAATTCTGAGATAATTAACTCAATAATTCAGAAAAACAGAGTAAACTTTTATTCATGAAAAATTATCTAGTAATTCTGAGATAATTAACTCGTTAATTCAGAAAAACAGTAGATTTTTTTTTCCTCAAGTGAATGCAATACGCTTCTGTAGTATACAGTTTTTTTTTATTGCTAAACAAAAATTTCAATTCCATTCTTGTGATTTGATTCCGATTTTGATTCAATATCGACTAATTTGGATACATGTTTATTTTAAATTTTATAAAAAAAAATAATCTTGACCTAATGCTCTAAACATAGAGGGCCTAATCTGCTGGTATTATTAAAGGTTAAAAATAACAAATTAAATGAAATATAATGCAGTTTTTGTTATAATAACAATTATTTAATGGCATACATAAACATATAATAAATATGTAATATAGTGCTCAGCAAAATCTCCTCTCTAGCTATTTTTGCTATTCAATTAACATGCTATGGTCATTAAATGGCTTTTCCTGAGGTAAATGTAACGTTATGTGACATAATTGTTCTCCTGCTGTTATATATTGACCTCTTTGAGTGGTTGAAAAACACTAATTGGTCGATATTATGTATACTTTCGGTAAGTTGTACTGCATCTTTAAATAAAAAAGTAACAGATGATCGGTTCACGTGCACTTGAACTGAGGCGCTCAGTGATCTGTCACGTCACATTTACAAGCACCAAAACGTATTTTTGTCTGAATTTCGTAATAAAATTGACGGAATCTAAGAGCTGAGAATTAGTTTTTATATATATACTTACACACAACTGCATATTGTATTTTGAATAAATAAAAGTACTAACACAAAAATAACATATTGAAAGGTGTGCTGCTGGAGACTTGCCATTGGCTGTTGTATTTGAATAATTGATGAGGTAGGTCTTTGCAAGGTTTGGGCGCTGTTCTGGGATGTTTTAACAGTCCTTTATGAATATAATTATTTCAAGTTACCTTCTGTGCAATAATGCGTTGAATAATTAATTTTCTGAATCATTTCTGAAGATAATGTGTTATGCATTTCTAGTGTTACCGTTGTAGAGATTACTGTCCTGTGAGCTAAGTTCTGCTGAAATTAACTTGTAAGAAACGAAAATAATCACAAGTATTAACGAATGATAAAATCAAGATTATGTGGTCGTTAGGGGGGCACTGCCCCCCAATGCCCCCCCCTTGGCGACGGGCCTGTTTTAACTTATAAACTTCTGTCATGTGTCTGTATAACAGTGAAGCCAGGAGTGTGTCCAAACACAAAATATGAAGCAGAAGTGTGTGCCTGGATACGTTTCGTGTCGTGTGCCGTTGACAGTGACTGTGCCAAGAATGAGAAATGCTGCAACAATGGATGTGGACTTCAGTGTATGGCTCCAGTTACAGGTAATATATTATATGCAGTCAATTAAAAACTAAATTGCACGTTTTCTGTAATTAAACGCAATGAATCACACCAAGCATTCAAGTTCTTTTATATATTTTTATGGTGTAGTAATTTCACATTTAATCTCCAAATTAATTTAGAAACAATATAGACAGTGGGCTGATATTTCAAATATTTGTTTAATGGCATCTTTATGTAGGAGGGCCTCACTGATACCAATACTGATCCTGAATTATTATTTTTTTTGCACATTAATTATAGGCATGATTCATTACATTAGATTTAAAAGCAATACATTTTTCTATCAATATATTTTGTTTTTTTAGGCTTTAAAAAATATAACAACTTTGGTTTAAATTCACTTAAATTATATCTTCACAAACTCATAAGTCACATTTACCTCCCCCTCAATATATCAGAGCAAATGAATTTTTTTTCTTTTTTTTTTTCTGTATAACAGTGAAGCCAGGCGTGTGTCCAATCCCAAACTATGAAGGAGTGTGTAACATGATGCGTCCAGTGAGGTGTGTCAATGACACTGACTGTGCCGACAATAAGAAATGCTGCAGCACTACATGTGGTGGACGTGAGTGTATGGCTCCAGTTACAGGTATAATATTATATTATAATATGCAGTCAGTAAAAAAATGAAATGAACTAATTGCTCATTTTCTGTAATTAAGGGCAATGAATCCACCTAACATTAAAGTTATTTTACATATTTCTATATTGTGTAATTTCACATTTAATCTCAATTAATTTAGAAACAACATGATATGGTTGATGGCTGATATTTCAAATATTTGTTTAATGACATCTTTTTATGAAAGGTATCACTGATACCAATACTGCTCCTGATGTCTCTATGAATGTTTTTTTCTGCTTAAATTTTAGCCATTAATTATAGGCATTCCTCATTACAGTATAATTAAAAGTGAATACGTTTTTCTATTAATATATTGTTTTATTAGGCTTTAAAAAAATATTACTTATAATTTAATGAACTTAAAGGGTATCCTAGGGTCTTATAGTCGATCTCCAAATGTGAATGAACTGGCTCTGAATTTTAGTATTGCTTCTTATGAGCATCTTTTTCAAATACCAGGTCAATATTGATTTTCACTAATGACAAAACGGCAAATTATCTGTGAATTTATATGTAACTAAGCTTTAGGCGCTTTCCATCTTTACTCTCCTCCCTGTTACGTTGCATTCGGAGATCGACTATTTTTGACTGTCAAAATGCCGGCGGACACATAGCTATCATAGAAGTGCCCCAAGCACTCCCATTCAAGAGGCAATTTGACCGAAAACGAAAATACGGTCAAACTTAAGTGGCGTTTCCATTCTAATTATGCTTTTAAACGAAAGTTTGCCTTGGGTAGATTTGCCAAAATGCAACCTAGGGTCTTTTTGTTAGTTACCCTTTAAAAACATTCTTCACAACTCATTGTAATGTCACATTTACCTCCCCTTCAATATATCAGAGCTAACTTGTTTGTTTTTTATTTGTTTTTTTTCTTGTCTGTTTAACAGCGAAGCCAGGAGTGTGTCCAATCACAAACGATGGAACAATAATGTGTAAGAGGAAGGGTGAAGAGTTGTGTGCCAGTGACAGTGAGTGTCCCGACAATCAGAAATGCTGCAGCACTATGTGTAATGGACTCGACTGTATGGCTCCAGTTACAGCAGGTAATTTATATTATATATTATATTTATCATATTATATGGGCAGGGAGTTTTAAAGGGGAATGAAGAGGTTTTTGGGCCCTCCCAGACCTGTTTTTTTTTTTTCTTTCTTTTTTTTCTCAATGATATACAGTAAATGTTAATTAATTTAAATCTAAGGTTTTAATCTTGGTTTTAGTTAATTATCAAATATACTTTTAAATATAAACTTAAAGTTTTAGTTAAATGCAGCTAATCACTTCTGTAATCTTTTCCTTTTTTTTTAACCTCAGTTAATCTTTTTATATTGTAGTAATTTCATAGCTGCTCTCCAAATCGATGTAGAAACAAATTAATGACGGTATATTTTAATTATTTGTTGTAATGGCATCTTTTTATGAATGAAGGCCAGGATCACTGATATTAATACTGGAACTGTCTCTGAAATTGATTTTTAGTTTAAGTTGTATTATTAAATATTAAGACATTCAACACTACAGTATAATTGAAGGCTATAAACTTCAACATTTATTGTGCTTTTAAAAATTAACTTAAGTGAACTTAAATCTTCACATTAACCTATTATAATAATTTACACTTTATAAACCTTTACCTGTGGCATTCCTACCTGTCTAACGGGTTGAAAAATATACAGAAATTGAATAAAGTTATCAAACACTTTACAGTCTTTACTGCATAAATTATGAATTAAATATTTCTCACATTCACTACTTGCTTTCTATAATTCACATTTATTTAACTGCATTATTATTTAACATGTTTGTGTATGTAAGAAAACAAATTCACAAAAAAGTAATAAAATTAGTTTGGGTCCTGGGCCCAAATGTTTTATACTCTGCACCTCCTAGACCAGCCCAACACCCCCACTATAAACGCACCGCTGACTACGGGGCTGTTAAATGCTTGAATCTGATTGGTTGACGAAGATTCAAAGGTATGCAATTATTTGTAGGGGAAAGCAGGCTAAAGTAGTTCCAGACAGGTCTTGACCTCATTACATGTCCATATCACTTCACCAAATGATTTCAAAGGCTTTTTTTTTTTTTTCAAATTGCAAAATAACCCAAAAAGTTAAAACCCAGTAAAAACATTCAGCATTCAGTGATTCGGCTTCTGTCATGTCTGTATAACAGTAAAGCCAGGAGTGTGTCCAAGAAGAAAATATGAAGCAGCAATGTGTCCCCGGATACGTTTCGTGTCGTGTGCCAATGACACTGACTGTGCCAACAATGAGAAATGCTGCAGCAATGGATGTGGATTTCAGTGTATGGCTCCAGTTACAGGTATTTTTATGTTATATTATGTTATATTAGGTTTTTCAGGCTTTAAAACTTATTTAAGTGAACTTAAACAATCTTCACAATGCATTTTAGCAGGCTAAATTAAAAGGATAGTTCACCCAAAAACGAAAATTAGCCCATGATTTACTCGCCCTTAAGACATCCTAGGTGTATATGACATTCTTCTTTAAGACGAATACAATCGGAATTAAAGCTGCAAGCAGCCTCAAAGGGGCCAAGCCCTCCAATGGTTCCCTGGGTTCAAAAAGTAGCTAAAAATACTTTGGTTATTAAAGTTTCTTATAAAGTTTTGAAAGCAAAGTATTCTTACTATAGCAGTGCGGAGCCGCAAGAACAAAAACAGCACAAATTGAATATACATGTAAATGTACATCAAGCACAATAGCATTTAAGCACCAACAGCAGTGCAGAGCCAGAAGGAATTTTAATGACAACTTTATACACAATTTTAAAGTTGTCCCACACAGGATTCGAACCCACGACCGGAATGGTTCGGGACTCTTGACATGTGGTTTAGCAACTTGCGCCACTCAGAGGACGTGAGTTACACAGCTGCTGAGGAGAGGCTTCAGTGTATGAATGAGCACACAAAATCATGTTACGGTAGGGAATATGAGAAATCTGTTCAGTCATTTCTGTGCGGCTCGGTCCAAAGAACATCAGATCAAATTTTGGTCAAAATTGAGCAAAATTTGAAGGAGGAGTAGCGAAAAAACTGTTTTTCATTTGCTCCAATATGGCGGACAGTCACATTGTTGCAAAATGACAAATGAGATATCGTCGGAATTGTCATAAGCCAAGGAACATAATGACATAAAGCAATCAAAATTTGAACAATGTTTTCAAAAGTTATAAGCATTTTTGCAAAATACCTTATACCTCTCGAACACTAGGTGGCGCTGTGTTCAAACTTCTCAGGTACCTTCAGGACATGGTGTCGATCATCCCTACCAATTTTTGTGCCGATATGTCAAATACTTTATAAGATATTGCAATTTATGACAAAAATCGAAATGGCGGACAAGTGGTTCATTCAATCCTGTCAAAATCAGTATCTATGGATTCAGCATGACCCAAGGAATCCATAGATACCAAATTTATGATTTTCTGACAAACTGTTCAAAAGTTATTGGCCAAAATAGCAATTTTCCATATCTCATGACCCGTAGGTGGCGCTGTTCCCAACGTGGCATGGACCCTTAGAGCATACTTCCGATGAATTTACCAATTTTCGTTTTGATTGATACATTTTTGGCCGAGATACAGCCTCTTAGCCAATTTTGGGTCGACCTCGTTAAGTTTGCGACATCATAACTTTTTTTTTTTCAGTATAGCAAAAAATTCTGTTCAGTCATTTCTATGCGGCTCAGTCCGTAGATCATTTGAGCACATGTTTGGACAAAATTGGACAAAATTTGAAGGAGGAGTAGCGAAAACACTGAATACTGTACTTTTCAAAATGGCTACTACTGTAATGGGCGGAGTCTTAATGTAAGGTATTGGTTGTGATCAGCATGATGACAGGAATCAGGTGTACTAAGTTTCATGTCTCTAGATCAAAGGGTTCAAAAGTTATAACCATTTTAATGTTGAATATTTGAACTGGTGGTGGCGCTATAGAGTTGGTCCTAGAGACTCAAAAATTGGTCCTATTCATTACCATCACTAGAAGTGTACCAAATTTCATCATTTTCCTATGTACGGTTCATAGGGCTGCCATAGACTCCCATTTGCGGAAGAATAATAATAAGAAAACTAACAGATACAATAGGTGCCTTGCCCCTTCGGGGCTTGGCCCCTAAATAAAGCTGCGAGCAGCGATTGCGGGCCCAAGCCGGTGGCACCGCCACCCTGGTGCCTTTAGTTACACTATATTTAGTTACAAATATATTTATAAATATAAAAAAATAGGGGGGAAAAAGAATGTGTATATATAATTAAGTGACAAGTCAGAGAAATATATATTTATCTGACTTGTCACTTAAAAATTATATATACATTCTTTTTCCCCCTATTTTTTTATATTTATTATACATGTAGTTAATAATAATATATATTACATTTTTTTTTTGGATGCTAAACTATTGTTTATTATAGGTTTTGTACTTCACTCACGTTCCAATATTGAAGGGAAAAATTATCCTCTTCACATGCGCAAAAATGTGCTTGGAAACATCACAGTTGAGCGGTGATTACTGTCAATAGTATGATTGTACTACTGACTATTTAAACAGAGCAGTGTAATTCGTTTATGTTAGGTTGACTATTTTTATTATTATATTGTATTAGGGCTATAATGAATGTCAAGATTGCAATTCTGGAATGTGTGTGTGACGCGGTTGCTAGGTTGACTATTTTATTATTATATTTTATTAAGGCTATAATGAACAGGCTGCGATGTCAAGATTGCAATGCTGGAATGTCTGTCTGTGTGTGTGGCCTGGTAAACCCTACATTATGGGGACAATGTCCACAAGGATGGCAATATCCAAAATCCTTGTTCGTGTGGGGACATTTTTTGGTCCCCATGAGAAAAACGGCTTATAAATCATACTAAGTGATGTTTTTTTGAAAATGTAAAAATGCAGAAAGTTTTCTGTGATGGGTAGGTTTAGGGATAGGGTTAGTGTAAGGGAAAGAATATACAGATTGTACAGTGTAAAAATCATGTCTATGGAAAGTCCCCATAAAACATGAAAACACAACGTGTGTGTGTTTGGCGCAGGTGTGGGCGTGGGCGCGATTGAACAGTGGACACATAAAAACATACTCCGTCATTTTGTCCAAACATGACACCATTCAAACTGCAAAGTGTTAACTTATATTTGTGTACAGTCGCAATAAAACACAACATTGTGCTTTTGTGAAATAAATTCAAGCAATCCGCCCCCCCGAAAGGCGTTCATTTTAAAATTAAACTAAAATGCTCACGGCTGCACAGGCATTCATAACTGTGCACGTCCACGGCGAGGAACGAGCAGAAAAGAGTCAACCTTTTTTAGTTCATTCCTACTTCCATAAGAATTCATTGAAAACACTCGCTCTGCTCTGCACCATTATCAATGTCCGTGCGGACAAACATATTTTACTTTCGTTTTTAAGTTAGCGATTCAAAAGCCCCCAGCGGTGTCACACGTCGATTAACCGGTGGGGAAATATTCCCAGAGTCACATCCCTAACATTTTATATATAAATACTAATAGGCCTACCTGATTTTGAACGCAAGAGGGCAGCATAGCACTATGAATGATTTTATTTATTTTTTGGACTAAACACCTACTTTGGATGCACGGGTACCAGCTTCAGCCCGGCCCTGATGGCCGCGGGTTCTGACCCGTGTGCAAAGTTTCAAGAGTTTTTGAGCTGTTAAGGGCCATGTTAAGAGCATATAAAGTTTTAAATATGGATATTATATATTTATTAAAGTAAAATAACTAGCTTGCGGCCAAACAAACATACAGATTCCGCTTGAGTCTAAAGCACAACTTATGCGAGTGATGGGACATATTGCTGATATTTACGCCACACCATGATGCATTACGCTACTTCCGACGTCACAAGTTGCGCAAATAGACTGCGTTTGGCCGGCACAACTTATGCGAGTGATGGGACATATTGCTGATATTTACGCCACACCATGATGCATTACGCTACTTCCGACGTCACAAGTTGCGCAAATAGACTGCGTTTGGCCGGAAGCTAGTTATTTTACTTTATAAAGTTTTAAACCTGTGTATTTTTCTTATACAAACGCATAGCTTCACTTCAGAAAGCCTTTATTAACCCCCCGGATTACTTTTATGATGGATGGATGCACTTTGATGGACTTCATAACCGACATAACCGAAACAACCATTCACTGCCATTATAAAGCTTGGAAGAGCCAGGACACGTTTGTTTTAATAAAATTTTTTATAAAAATTATATAACTCAGATTGTATTCGTCTGAAAGAAGAATGTCATAGACACATAGGATGACTTGGGTGAGTAAATCATGGGCTAATTTTCATTTTTCTGTGAACTATCCCTTTAAGCATAAATAACTGAAGGAAATATTTAATGAACAAATTAAGCCAACTCGTATGATTTTTATATTCCTTTGGTTTCTCTACCCAATACATTAAAAAAATTACAAATCCAGTGAAAATGCAGGATCGACTCGTTCTGGAAAAAGTGGTATCGGTGCATCCCCAAGTCACATTTACTTGCTCTTCAATATATCAGGACTCTTTTTCTTTTTTTTTCTTTTTTTTTCATGTCTGTTTAACAGCAAAGCCAGGAGTGTGTCCAATCACAAAATTTAAACCATTAATGTGTCCCCTGATGCATTCCATGTCATGTGCCGATGACAGTGACTGTGCCGACAATAAGAAATGCTGCAGCACTACTTGTGGTGGACGTGGGTGTATGGCTCCAGTTACAGGTATTATATATTATATTATATTATATTATATTATATTATATTATATTATATTATATTATATTATATTCTATTATGGTCAGGGGTGCTGTTAAGAGTTTAAAGGGGGGTATGCAAGAGAATTTTGGGTGCCTTCCAGTTTATATATATATATATATGTGTGTGTGTGTGTATTCACTTATTTCAAGTTCACTATGGGGATGTTGTATGCTTGAATCTGATTGGTTGACAAAGATTCTAAGGTGTGTAATTATATTCAGGGACACACGGCTAAAGTAGTTCCAGGCAGGTCCTGACCGCATTTTGTTCATGTCCATTGTCCATATCATTTCAGTTATATCACAGGTCCTTACAGCAACAACAGCAAAAAACGTTAAAGGCATTAATTGATTTTTCTTCTCTATCATTTCTGTATAACAGCAAAGCCAGGAGTGTGTCCAAGCAGAAAATCTAAACCAGGAATGTGTCCCCTGATGCATTTCATGTCATGTGTTGATGACAGTGACTGTGCCAACAATGAGAAATGCTGCAGCAACGGATGTGGACTTGACTGTATGGCTCCAGTTAAAGGTTATTATATTTTATATTATATAATATGTATTATATTATATTAGCACGGCTGTGATTCGCCCATAGGCTCGAGGCCGTGTGTATGGTGTATGTTTTAGGACATCCTCAGACCTCAGTAATTTGACAAATGCATCATGCCTCAGACTAAAAGGCTTCAGCTATTGACCGAAACGGCATCTCGCTTCAGGTCACAGGAAAAACAAAGTCAGGTCTCGTACATTTAGGCATCGGGCGAAACGGTCTCAAATGGAAGCATAAAAAGTTTCAATTTGTTCAGAAGTGGTACAAAATAAATTCAGAAGAGTGAATTGTAAACTGTAGGCTACTGGTACCTGAATTGATTTTATTTGTATAAAACATGTCCCAATGAGATTTAGTACATTTGACACTACTGCAGTAAGCATGCTTATGTTACATGGTCATTGTTTGCATTACAGTACTACAATTTTCCTAAGTTTTCCCCTTTTGTATGGTAATGAAATTTTTGTAGGTGTTCAGTTACATCTAATTGCTCTGAATGTTTATTTACTAATTCTGAATCTCTATCCTTGCAGAAGTTTTGCCCTACTGAAGGGAATCCAGTGTGTGCCGAATACTGTTCCCATGATGGTCAGTGCCCTGCCGGACAGAAATCCTGCTCAACACCTGTGATCATGTATGCAGTGCTAATCATATTAGAGAAATTATGTAATGAGTCATGTTACCTTTGCCATGTACAAATTGATATACATCAATATATAAATGTATGTATTCTTGTTGCCGGTGGGATTCTCTGTGATTGATATGAGGTCCTCCCGGCAGTGATTAAAGCTTCTTCAAAGGCATCATTTGGAGTCACTGCTGTGTCTCAGTGCTGAAGTGGATCTCTAGTGTCTAGCCTATCACTTGGGAATTAAAATAAGATATCTAGAGACCTGTGGAGAGACGGCTAGTAGAGTATAAATTTGTAGGTGTCTAGAAGCAGACACCAGGTTAACCTAAAGGGTCTCAATAGACTGGTTTCTTGTATACAAACAATACTGGAGGTGCGCATTCAGTTCTGCATGCACCTCACGGGAGGTAACAGTCATTTATGCTGAGAAAAGAGGTAGATGCAGATATCTGCAGGTAGCCTAAAACATCTGTTCTGGCCAATTATCACCATTAATGAACCCCACAAAGAATATTATATCAGGTTTTTTTGTTTTTTTAACCGTACTTTGAGGTGCATGCAATTCTTGGCATGTAAAGTTATGCAGAACTCAGCAATTAACGTAGATTTCGTATTGTTTGTAAAGTCCTATTGTAAAGTTAGATCTGTTTGTGTGTTTACATAACATTATGTAAAATGTTAGCTAACAACAGTTGACCCGGGGCCTGTTCCATGATGGTAGTTGAACAAACTCAGGGTTGCAGGATTAGTTTCGAGTTGACCAAACCAATCCAACCAGGCTTTGTTGGTACCATGATGCTGATCGTCAACTCTGTCAACTCAGGCTTTGATTGAGTTTAGGAGTTTAGATGTGACATCAGTAGCGAACAACCAATCACAGGCTGAGAAATGGTGAAACTACGATTCCATTTCTCACGAGAGAAGCAGCGCAATTCACATATTAAATAAAATTAAAATATTAAGAATTTAAACAAATTTACACAGCAAGAAGAAAATAGCTGTCTATAAGAGGACAAGTAAAAGTCTTGCTACTGTATATCAGTGCAAGTAAAATTTGTGAAATTAGTTGATAAAAGTATAGAGAGAACTGAACATGTAGTCATTGTATAGCTTCATCTATTGATTCTAAAGCGTATTTATATGTATTCATTTAAACGCTGCGTAATAATAGATTAACTAAAATTGTACCTGTGATTGATTAGGGTATAATAATTACATAAATAATATTTAAATCATTCAAATGTATTATTCTAAATTAGCGTTACTATAAGCCAGACGATTTTGTCTTTAAAAATCATTTGCCGTGTAGTGACCTTTAATTTGGAGCAGAAACAGGTGGAGTGACTATCGCATCAGACGTGTCACTTTGCTCACAGCTGATTGGTCAATCTTCAGTCTGAGATCTCGAATCCAGAACATAACCTGCCCCGGAGCAGGCTAGCCGTGCAGCGTAAGATATCATGGCGACGAACTCCGATTAAAGCCAAGCTACTTTCATAGTACCTAAAACTCAGGGTTGGTGGAAACTAAACTGAAACATAGCTGGCTAGCCACCTAAACCGGCTTCATGGTATAAGCCCCAGTAGGCTAAGTTATAACGTTTATCAGGTCTCTGAATGAAATTGTCCAATTAAGTTTGCTAATTATAAAAACCTGACACACCCTATGAATTTATGAACTTAGCCTTCCTGGTTTTGTTGGTTGAGCCTTTCTATCCTAAATGTTTACAACAAGGATACGTCACAACACAACCACCACATTTGAAAAATGTTATACTGTAAGCATACTGTACAAGACATGAGATGTGTGACAGCTAGCTATAGGTGTGTGACTGAGGAAATGGCAAGCATCAATTACTTTTGTGTAATTCTCTGTTTGTTGGCGATAATACGAGAGAGAGTTTATGGATAAGGAGTGAAAATGGATGCTTCATCTTTTGTGTGATGTACAATAAACTTCATAAAACTGATGAGTAAAGTTTTGGCCATCATTCGGACGTGGCCCGCTACAACAGGCTTGAAGTGGATAAAAGCAAGGTGACAACACAAGTTATAACCATTATTAAACTAAATTATACCTGTTCCATCTCCATGCAGCATATCTTTTCTGGCTCTGTAAGCATCATTGTCCAACTCCGGTTCGAAAAGTACAGTTTTGTTGCCACTGGAGCATGAACTCTTGAAGCTCCGCCCTCTTCTTGAAAGGGAGCCGGGAGCAGCAGCTCATTTGCATTTAAATGGACACACACAAAAAAGGTGTGTTTTTGCTCACCCCCCAAAAGTGGTACATGCTTAACATACTGTAAAATATTATCCATGGGGTATTTTGAGCTAAAACTTCATACATACTCTGGGGACATCAGGGACTCATTTTACATCTTGTAAAATGTAGCATAATAGGTGCCCTTTAAGTGCCCTTTTGTATACAAAATGTAGTCAGTCAATCAACCAAGTTATTCAGCCAATACACTAACTTTACATTTCATTTGACATTCATTCTAATATTTAATCAGGAAATGAAAATATCCAGGTAAAATAAAAAAATATTCCAGACTTTTCAAGGGCCCTCTCTCCCCTTGGGGCCCTGGTAATGAGTACTGGTTTTACCCCCAGTCTGACGCCCCTGAATGCCATGCTTCAGACCTTCGCCTCTCTTTCATATTTCTTGATTAAGCATTGATTAATATGAATATAATGATTTTGTTCAAAAATAATAAATGATTTCAGGAAGGGGCATGCCAAAATAACAAACATAACAGGAAAACAGATTTAAATTCAGATTGGCTTGCTTTCAGGCGACTGCACAATCCATGCACAGTTGCAGTCAGAAAAGCTAAAGCTGAAGCATTTCATTTTACAAACTCAAAATGTTGCACTGAATGTTGATACCAACAATGGATAGAAACAATAGAAGAGGGAGAGGAGGAAGAGAATGAGTAAGAGGTGGTGAACAAGGAAGAAGAGGATTAGAACGAGAAAGAGCAAGGTGTGGAGAATGTTGTCAAGGCTGGATCTGGCTTTAGGGTTTTCCCCTTTGCCTGCAGAGATGTCATTATCTGTGATGTGGACAAAGTACTCCGGCCGGATCAAACATGAAGACATGATGCTGAAGCAGAATCAAACTCTCTCACTGACCGTGATTTTGCAGTTGCACAAGTTCACAACTCTTTTAAGTCACTGTAACATGCTTTTCATTTAGAGTTTTTCACTGTGACCTGTTTGGCTTTTGCAGTTGGGTCACTTTCCACAGTATGTGTTGAATATACAGACTTGCCGTTGCAGTTGATAATAGGAGTAAGGTGAATAAATTGCATACTGTATTCACTGCAAGTATTGTATTGTACTGAATTATGTGTAGGAGCCATTTGTTGTATGGTAAAGTTTTTGTTGTCCACTGGGTGGCGCTGTGACTGTGTACAATTAGAGCACCTGAGCAACAAGTTGGTAATTGGGAAGCACACAGTTTTTGACCACAGTGGCTAGCAAGGTGGATTTTAGTCTTACGCCTGGTTCACACCGGACGCGGAAGCGGCGCGGAACGGAAAATCACGCGCGGTCCGGCGCCTGCCTGTTCACACCAGACGCGTATTCTCCGCGGCGGTCGACAAGCGCTTCTGCTCAGTTGTTGTTTATTCAGAGCTATTTTTTACATCATGGGTAAGTAAATAACCTCATAAAATGAATACACCATGTTTCTGTAACCAAGAAGTTTGTACACTTCTTTTATTAATCCGTTGTCGAGACACACACGCAGCCAGAGAGAGAATATGGTAGACAGTAGTAGTGTAGATATACCGTTGAAATATACATCCTCTCTTCAGATTTATTAAATCCATTTTCCTCTTCCTGTTTCCCAGTGCGAGTAGACAGGAGGAGAGCCTGCCTCTCTCTCGCTGTTTCCCTGTTTGTTTGTGTGTTCGCATTTGTCACTCGCGGTATTTTAATTTGAAAATTGCTTATATTTTGACAATTGACCGGATTGTCTCGTGTTTCTTGGTGTGACTTCCTGCCGGAATTGACGCGGATCACTCGCGGCTCGCGCAAAAAAATAGACCAGACGCCGAAACTGGCGCTTCGACATGGGCGCCGAAAGGAAGCGGCCTCCGTTCCGCGTCGCTTCCGCGTCGCTTCTGCGTCCGGTGTGAACCAGGCCTTAGTGAGAGAGTAAGTTAATGGGCGGCAATGCTGTATATCTTCGGAGCTCAGACAGTAAGTCCGAAGGTAAGGATTTTTCCACAGCAATATGTTCCTTCCTAGAGCTCACAAACAGAGAGAGTGGATTAAGAGGAGGTTTCAGCGAGGCATTGTAGTACTCAGAGCTTAAACGGCCCAAGAGAGGATAACGCAAGAAGATACTTCACCAGCTCAGCTGTATCACTCTGGGATTCTAATGGAGAGCAGACTGGAAGCTACTGTCACCAAGACAAATTCCTCGTATGCGCAAGCATACATGGCAATAAAGCCTTTCTGATTCTGATTCTGATTCTGATTATAGTCAGTCCCTTTTACTTCTTTCCAGTGACCAAATTTAGATCACTTGATCCTCTAACTTTATGCTAGTTTGACTTCATGCAGTATTCTTGTACAGACACTGTATTAACCAGTAGGCCTACATAAAGTATTGAATGAAAATGTCTCTGAAACATTTGTGTATTTGGCAAATATTGCATTTATTTCATTTCAGTTGTGGTAAAGTATGCAACACAGCACAAGCGTCACTACGGGAAGCAGAAAGTGTCTGAATTCACGTCTTTGTTTTCAGCTCCTCCCTGCCGGCAACTCCTGCCGATCAGTTGCATCCAGCCGCAGCTGATGAAAGAAAGGACGCGAGGAAATGAATCGAGGATGCACAAATAACAATTGAGAAGCACCCCTAATCTACCAGCACCGCCCTGCTTACCTGCCCATGACCTCCAGAACTCCAAGGTGCCCCTCCTCCCTGGTTGGAATCTTTTTGGCGCAAGGTCGCGCCTTCCGGGAGGAAGGAGTAATGTCAGGATTAGGTTTGTTTTTGCCTTTAGGTGTGTTTGACATCGGCTGTGGTTGGATGTAACCGATCGGTGAGAGTTGCAGAGTTCAGGCGGGGAGGAGCTACAAACGAAGACGTGAAGTCGGACACTTTCTGGTTCCCTGGCTGAGTTCTCCGGCTACTCTCGAATCGCTCTCGCGGTACTTTTATAGCATACATCACAGTCACGTGGCGTCTGCGCTTTATTATAGTTTGCTGTATCTTATTTCCTAGCCAGCAGCCATATCACCCTGTAGCCCAAGACTGGTACCCCACTGAAGCTAAGCAGGGCTGAGCCTGGTTAGTACCTGGATAAGAGACCTCCTGAGGGAACCTGGTTGCAGCTGGATGAGGTATTAGTGAGGCCAGCAGGGGGCGCTCACCCTGTGGTCTGTGTGGGTCCTAACACCCCAGTTAGTGATGGGGACACTATACTGTCAAAAAGCACCATCCTTCAGATGAGACGTTAAACCGAGTTCCTGACTCTCTGTGGTCATTAAAAATCCCAGGATGTCCTTCGAAAAAGAGTAGGGATGTAACCCCGGCATTCTGGCCAAATTTGCCCCTTGGCCTCTGTTCATCATGGCCTCCTAATCATCCCCATATACTGATTGGCTTCATCACTGTCTCCTCTCCACCAGAAAGCTGGTGTGTGGTGGGCGTTCTGGCGCAATATGGCTCCC
>FLSR01000588.1:54117-78276 GCA_900092035.1 Leuciscus waleckii
TTTATAAACGCTCTCCGTCCACACTAGCTTTTTCAGGCGTTTTCGGACATTTCAGTGTGGATGAGAAACTTTTGAAAAACGCCTGAAAACGCTAAATTCACCTTACTGCGCATGCGTAAAACCCCACAAAAGATCACTGATATGATTCAGATGGAAAAATAAATAATGAAGTTATCGCGCAATTCTTCTGACTGGATAATTTTATTTAGTAAAATATCTCACCATTCACTAATGCGGTCCAGGTCGCACGCAGTCACCAGGGGCCTCATTTATAAAACTTTGCGTAGGATTTGCGTCAGAAGTGGCGTACGGATGAAACATAGGACGTGCGTACACACAGAAATATTCTGATTTATAAAACTGTGCTCACGCACATCCTACGCAGTTTTCCCTTAATAAATCACAATCAGTTCTAAATGTAGCGCAGCTTTTGCGGCTTCATGTCACGCCCATAGTTGCCCATAAATAGTCCGTGAAACGCCCACAAGTTAATATTCATCGATTGCGAAATCATGGCAAACAAAGAGAGGAAAACCAAGAAACGTAACTTCACTCAATGTGAAGTAGAAATTATCGTTGGCGAGGTGGAAAAGAGGAGTAAAATGTTGTTTGGAGGGCACAGTGTAGGCATTACTAATGCCAAAAAGGCACTTGAGTGGCAAAAGGTTGCAGACGCCGTTAATGCTGCAGCCTCACAACCTGCAGCATTTACACAACCTAGCGGCAATTATTGTGGAATCTCTATTAAGTGGAGTGGTGACTGAGGCGGAGGGGGACACTGCCTCAGTCACCCCTGCCGCCAGATGCACCGGATGACACAGGTAAGTGTAATAAGTAAAATGAATGCAATCAAGTCACATGTATGTTGGCTACATGATTACAGTTTATTCATATAGAACAATCTTTATTTCAGTCGCTGGGTGTTCCAGCGGGGCCAGTGGTTCCGATGCTGCAGCTGAGCAGCTGTCTGGGCCCAGCGTCTCCACGGCACACGGCTCTCAACCCTCCAGCAGCGGCCGTGTCCTCAGCATGCAGTCCTCGAAATGCAGAGGGAAGTCACTAACTCAATCAGAGAGGTGGCCAAGCAGTTTGGCGAAATCAAACTGTCCTAACTGAAATAAACTACACAATGAGGGAATTCTTGAATAAATAATATAATGGTTCCACACCTTTTGTTGTTCTTCACAAGCGACGCATCACTTCCAAACGCTGGCGCACAGCAGCAGCATTTGGCTCAAATGCATGGGGATGGGGGTCAGGGTCGGGGGTCGGGGGCCGGGGCCAACACAGCCATCGGCGTCAGGGGGTAGAGGCACGTTTTGAAGCTGTGCCACAATGTGTAGCACAGCACATGCCAGCACAATTTGGCACACCTTTTTGGTACAATGGCACACGAGTGTTCAATAACCTCCCTCCAGAGCAGTCGAGGCAGCGCCATCTGCCCTTAAACAGGCCGATGGTGCGCTCCACTATAGCGCGAGCTCGGCTGTGGAACATGCTGTAGTGCCTTTCCTCTGCACTATGTAGGCGTAAGCAGCCACTGCTTGAGGGGATATCCACTGTCCCCTGCAAGGATAGTGAAAGGATTAAGACATTGAAGTACAGTAAAATGTGAAATGTCTATTAATCAAACGTACCTAGAAGCCAGCCATCACGCACAGCACCAGCCTCGAGTCTGCGCCCAACACTGCTGTGTCTTAAAATGATGGAGTCATGGATTGACCCAGGCCACCGAGCTCACAGCAGGTGAGTAGATGAATTGAAGAACGATTTAGATAACAGATGCAGATGTTGGAATTGACACAGCAGGTGAGTAGATGAATTGAAGAACGATTTAGATAACAGATGCAGATGTTGGAATTGACACAGCAGGTGAGTAGATGAATTGAAGAACGATTTAGATAACAGATGCAGATGTTGGAATTGACACAGCAGGTGAGTAGATGAATTGAAGAACGATTTAGATAACAGATGCAGATGTTGGAATTGACACAGCAGGTGAGTAGATGAATTGAAGAACGATTTAGATAACAGATGCAGATGTTGGAATTGACACAGCAGGTGAGTAGATGAATTGAAGAACGATTTAGATAACAGATGCAGATGTTGGAATTGACACAGCAGGTGAGTAGATGAATTGAAGAACGATTTAGATAACAGATGCAGATGTTGGAATTGACACAGCAGGTGAGTAGATGAATTGAAGAACGATTTAGATAACAGATGCAGATGTTGGAATTGACACAGCAGGTGAGTAGATGAATTGAAGAACGATTTAGATAACAGATGCAGATGTTGGAATTGACACAGCAGGTGAGTAGATGAATTGAAGAACGATTTAGATAACAGATGCAGATGTTGGAATTGACACAGCAGGTGAGTAGATGAATTGAAGAACGATTTAGATAACAGATGCAGATGTTGGAATTGACACAGCAGGTGAGTAGATGAATTGAAGAACGATTTAGATAACAGATGCAGATGTTGGAATTGACACAGCAGGTGAGTAGATGAATTGAAGAACGATTTAGATAACAGATGCAGATGTTGGAATTGACACAGCAGGTGAGTAGATGAATTGAAGAACGATTTAGATAACAGATGCAGATGTTGGAATTGACACAGCAGGTGAGTAGATGAATTGAAGAACGATTTAGATAACAGATGCAGATGTTGGAATTGACACAGCAGGTGAGTAGATGAATTGAAGAACGATTTAGATAACAGATGCAGATGTTGGAATTGACACAGCAGGTGAGTAGATGAATTGAAGAACGATTTAGATAACAGATGCAGATGTTGGAATTGACACAGCAGGTGAGTAGATGAATTGAAGAACGATTTAGATAACAGATGCAGATGTTGGAATTGACACAGCAGGTGAGTAGATGAATTGAAGAACGATTTAGATAACAGATGCAGATGTTGGAATTGACACAGCAGGTGAGTAGATGAATTGAAGAACGATTTAGATAACAGATGCAGATGTTGGAATTGACACAGCAGGTGAGTAGATGAATTGAAGAACGATTTAGATAACAGATGCAGATGTTGGAATTGACACAGCAGGTGAGTAGATGAATTGAAGAACGATTTAGATAACAGATGCAGATGTTGGAATTGACACAGCAGGTGAGTAGATGAATTGAAGAACGATTTAGATAACAGATGCAGATGTTGGAATTGACACAGCAGGTGAGTAGATGAATTGAAGAACGATTTAGATAACAGATGCAGATGTTGGAATTGACACAGCAGGTGAGTAGATGAATTGAAGAACGATTTAGATAACAGATGCAGATGTTGGAATTGACACAGCAGGTGAGTAGATGAATTGAAGAACGATTTAGATAACAGATGCAGATGTTGGAATTGACACAGCAGGTGAGTAGATGAATTGAAGAACGATTTAGATAACAGATGCAGATGTTGGAATTGACACAGCAGGTGAGTAGATGAATTGAAGAACGATTTAGATAACAGATGCAGATGTTGGAATTGACACAGCAGGTGAGTAGATGAATTGAAGAACGATTTAGATAACAGATGCAGATGTTGGAATTGACACAGCAGGTGAGTAGATGAATTGAAGAACGATTTAGATAACAGATGCAGATGTTGGAATTGACACAGCAGGTGAGTAGATGAATTGAAGAACGATTTAGATAACAGATGCAGATGTTGGAATTGACACAGCAGGTGAGTAGATGAATTGAAGAACGATTTAGATAACAGATGCAGATGTTGGAATTGACACAGCAGGTGAGTAGATGAATTGAAGAACGATTTAGATAACAGATGCAGATGTTGGAATTGACACAGCAGGTGAGTAGATGAATTGAAGAACGATTTAGATAACAGATGCAGATGTTGGAATTGACACAGCAGGTGAGTAGATGAATTGAAGAACGATTTAGATAACAGATGCAGATGTTGGAATTGACACAGCAGGTGAGTAGATGAATTGAAGAACGATTTAGATAACAGATGCAGATGTTGGAATTGACACAGCAGGTGAGTAGATGAATTGAAGAACGATTTAGATAACAGATGCAGATGTTGGAATTGACACAGCAGGTGAGTAGATGAATTGAAGAACGATTTAGATAACAGATGCAGATGTTGGAATTGACACAGCAGGTGAGTAGATGAATTGAAGAACGATTTAGATAACAGATGCAGATGTTGGAATTGACACAGCAGGTGAGTAGATGAATTGAAGAACGATTTAGATAACAGATGCAGATGTTGGAATTGACACAGCAGGTGAGTAGATGAATTGAAGAACGATTTAGATAACAGATGCAGATGTTGGAATTGACACAGCAGGTGAGTAGATGAATTGAAGAACGATTTAGATAACAGATGCAGATGTTGGAATTGACACAGCAGGTGAGTAGATGAATTGAAGAACGATTTAGATAACAGATGCAGATGTTGGAATTGACACAGCAGGTGAGTAGATGAATTGAAGAACGATTTAGATAACAGATGCAGATGTTGGAATTGACACAGCAGGTGAGTAGATGAATTGAAGAACGATTTAGATAACAGATGCAGATGTTGGAATTGACACAGCAGGTGAGTAGATGAATTGAAGAACGATTTAGATAACAGATGCAGATGTTGGAATTGACACAGCAGGTGAGTAGATGAATTGAAGAACGATTTAGATAACAGATGCAGATGTTGGAATTGACACAGCAGGTGAGTAGATGAATTGAAGAACGATTTAGATAACAGATGCAGATGTTGGAATTGACACAGCAGGTGAGTAGATGAATTGAAGAACGATTTAGATAACAGATGCAGATGTTGGAATTGACACAGCAGGTGAGTAGATGAATTGAAGAACGATTTAGATAACAGATGCAGATGTTGGAATTGACACAGCAGGTGAGTAGATGAATTGAAGAACGATTTAGATAACAGATGCAGATGTTGGAATTGACACAGCAGGTGAGTAGATGAATTGAAGAACGATTTAGATAACAGATGCAGATGTTGGAATTGACACAGCAGGTGAGTAGATGAATTGAAGAACGATTTAGATAACAGATGCAGATGTTGGAATTGACACAGCAGGTGAGTAGATGAATTGAAGAACGATTTAGATAACAGATGCAGATGTTGGAATTGACACAGCAGGTGAGTAGATGAATTGAAGAACGATTTAGATAACAGATGCAGATGTTGGAATTGACACAGCAGGTGAGTAGATGAATTGAAGAACGATTTAGATAACAGATGCAGATGTTGGAATTGACACAGCAGGTGAGTAGATGAATTGAAGAACGATTTAGATAACAGATGCAGATGTTGGAATTGACACAGCAGGTGAGTAGATGAATTGAAGAACGATTTAGATAACAGATGCAGATGTTGGAATTGACACAGCAGGTGAGTAGATGAATTGAAGAACGATTTAGATAACAGATGCAGATGTTGGAATTGACACAGCAGGTGAGTAGATGAATTGAAGAACGATTTAGATAACAGATGCAGATGTTGGAATTGACACAGCAGGTGAGTAGATGAATTGAAGAACGATTTAGATAACAGATGCAGATGTTGGAATTGACACAGCAGGTGAGTAGATGAATTGAAGAACGATTTAGATAACAGATGCAGATGTTGGAATTGACACAGCAGGTGAGTAGATGAATTGAAGAACGATTTAGATAACAGATGCAGATGTTGGAATTGACACAGCAGGTGAGTAGATGAATTGAAGAACGATTTAGATAACAGATGCAGATGTTGGAATTGACACAGCAGGTGAGTAGATGAATTGAAGAACGATTTAGATAACAGATGCAGATGTTGGAATTGACACAGCAGGTGAGTAGATGAATTGAAGAACGATTTAGATAACAGATGCAGATGTTGGAATTGACACAGCAGGTGAGTAGATGAATTGAAGAACGATTTAGATAACAGATGCAGATGTTGGAATTGACACAGCAGGTGAGTAGATGAATTGAAGAACGATTTAGATAACAGATGCAGATGTTGGAATTGACAGAGTCTCTTATCTGGTGCAGGTTTGATGATGTCGTGATGGGAAGATGATGGACGACAGGCAGAAGACTGGAGGATCAGAGTGGCTGAAGGATGTCTCATGGACACCAGGTGAGTATTAGGGATGGCTGACGTGAAACAGTCGTTCCGAAGCTTTGCGAGATCCCGAAGCGCAGATGTTTCGAAACACTGATCCGAAGCGTGTTTCAAAACACCCATGTCACGTGACTATGGCCAAACGAAGCCTCGAAGTGTTTCACTAAGTGTTTCATCAGGTGTGGTCCGCCGAATCAGCGTTTGATTGACACGGTCGGGAACAGACCACACAGTCGCACATCTGTATAAAAGTGAAATCAACGCATATTGACCTCGTGGGTTTTTGTGAGAGGAGTTTGATTTTGAGATAGCGGATTTTTGGTTATATAGTGACATAGTGCGATTTGATTAGTTATAGGCTATTTAGGCTTACATTTAAATTTACACAACACATTGACTGATAGGCTAGAGACAGACAGAGTATACATATGACACATTAATAGATACATAGATAATATATATAGACAGCTAGATTAATAGATAGAAACATATATAGATAGATTATAGATACATATATAAATACATAGATAGATTATAGCTAGATACATAGATAGATTATATCTATAGATACATAGATAGATTATAGATACATGGATAGATTCATATAGATAGATACATAAGATTTGGATAGATCGATAAAATGGAGATGCCGTTGTGGAGTGCAATAAGTGAGGAGACAAGAGACGGAGAGGCGTCGAGTCAGCTTTACTCTCCACTTCAATATCACTAAAATAACTGTACAGCGAGTGAGGTCAAAACAGACACACAACGTTAACCCGGAACCCGTATATCAAAAACAACTCTCCCTTAAAGGTACAGTTGGTGAATGTCTCTTTCAGTCTTATTTGTGGGTCACCACACCGTACATCTGTGGTGTGGGAGCATTTCCGTTTAGAAACCCTAAATAAAGTGAGATGTGTGTATTGTGATCGGCAGATAGCCTACTGCAACAATACATCATCCATGATGCGCCATTTGAGGAGAATTTGAAATTTGCGTATTTGCCCAGAACTCATGATCCACTAACTTACTGGAAAGAGACAGCAGTAATCTTTCCTCATTTGTATGTTCTAGCTAAAAAATATCTTTGCATGCCAGCAACAAGTGTCTCTTGTGAGAGGATTTTTTCAAAGGCTGGAGAAATTAACTGTAAAAAAAGAAGTAGGCTAAGTCCTTCCAAAGCAGAGAAATTAATATTTTTTTATAAAAATCTCAAAAAAAGTGAGACATTGTGGCTTGATTTCTGTGTTGGGACGTTAACACTACATTACCCATAAGGCTTTGGGAGGTTATGACGTAAGGTGTGCGACGTAGGAGAGGTTGGTTGTCAGATGAATACTGCGTTATTGCACATGGTGTTGAGTGAGCTGTTGCTCTCAATAAATAATAATTGAACATATACATGGAGTGAGCGTATATGTGACATGGTGTCAGAAGTTCGTCGTACCCGCTAACCGAAAAAAAAAGGAATGTCGTTGTTTCAAGCTCCAGAATCGTTCGATTTCAGCCAGCCCTCCACATGGCCTCTGTGGATCCAACGCTTCACGCGATTTCGGATTGCTACAAAGTTGGATAAAGAGGAAGGTGGCGTTCAAGTAAACTCACTGCTATACGCTATGGGGATGGAGGCAGAGACAATATTCGCCTCGTTTCGGTTCGCGGAGGCCGCCCATTCCAGCGATTATAAGCAGGTAGTGGACAAGTTTAATGAACATTTCATACCGCGCAGAAATATAATACATGAACGTGCAGTCTTTCACCAACGGTCGCAAAAGACCGGTGAATCAGTCGAAGCTTTCGTTAGAGGACTGTATGAGCTGGCTGAGCATTGTGAATTCGGAGCACAGAGAGACGAACACATTCGCGACAGACTGGTTATTGGAATAGCCGACCGTGGTGTGTCACAGAGACTTCAGATGGAAAGTGATTTGACACTCGAGAGAGCAGTGCAGATGGCACGACATGCAGAGCTTGTAAAGACGCAAAATTCGGCAGTGTCCGTTGAGGTGGCTGCGTTACAACAGAGGCATAGAGGAAAACAACACCGTGATGCTGGTAAGAGAATAAACAAGAAGGGACAGCACGGAGATAAACAAACAGAAGATAAACTGTGTTCACGTTGCAATAGAAGTCATGGGCCACGCGAATGCCCCGCATATAATAAGCAATGCCGTAAATGCAGTAAACTCGGACACTTTGCTGCTGTCTGCCAAAGCAAGGCTGTGAGAGCTGTACAGGTGCAATACAGCGAAAATGATGACAGTGAAGCATACTTTCTGGCAGTATTGAGAAAAGTGATTCGGAGTCTGACTGGCTGGTGAGTCTTCCCGTGTGTGGTAAACCAGTAACCTTTAAAATTGACACGGGGCTGACATCACGGTTATGTCCAATGACACTTATCAGAGTCTGCCACAGCGCCCTCCGTTGATCAAAACTGCAATACAGCTTAACAGTCCCGGTGGCAATGTGAAAACAATAGGAAAATTTTATGCTGAGACTGAAAGAAATACAGCTCGTCACCAATTTTGGATTTATGTAGTCGATGGACATTATTCAAATAACCTTCTCAGCAGAAGTGTGGCTTGTGCTATGAGACTGGTAGCCAGAGCAGACCACATTCGTGCAGAAGTATTCGGGGAAATTGGCTGTCTGAATTGCAAGCCGATAAAAATTGAATTGAAGTCGGACGCACAACCTTACAGTTTAGCAACACCACGTAGGGTGCCTTTTCCATTGATCCAGAAGGTTGATGAGGAGCTACAGCGAATGCAGTCCATGCACATAATACGTGAAGTTACACAGCCCACCGACTGGTGCTCTCCAATGGTCCCAGTAGCCAAGAAAAATGGCAAAGTCAGGATATGTGTTGACTTAAAGCGCCTCAACAAAGCAGTGAAAAGGGAAAAATTCATGCTGCCTACCCTGGACGACATTGCTGTTAAGCTGTCAGGGGCTAAATTGTTCTCCACGCTTGACGCGTCTTCTGGATTCTGGCAAATCCCATTGGACTGCAATAGTTCAATGCTTACAACATTTATCACTCCAAGAGGCAGATTTTGTTTTCAGAGACTTCCTTTTGGGATCACATCAGCTCCTGAGATCTTTCAGAGGGAGATGACCAAGCTGCTGGAGGGACATGAGGGCTGTGTAGTGGTCATGGATGAGAGACACATGATAAGAATCTGGAGGTGGTGTTACAAACAATCCTGGAGTCAGGACTGAAGCTCAATAAAGACAAATGCCATTTCAGTAAGACAGAACTCCGTTTCTTAGGGCACATTATTAGCAGTGAGGGTGTAAACCCGATCCGGATAAAGTCAAATCGATTACGGACCTGCCATGCCCTAAAGGCATCACTCAACTCCGACAAATGCTTGGTATGGTAACTACCTCGGAAAGTTTCTACCTGACTTGTCCTCGGTGTTGCACCCACTGAACGAACTGCTCAAGAAAGATTCTGCATGGCTGTGGGACACACAACAGCAGCAGGCCTTCAGCAAAATAAAGGCAATGCTGTCCTCTGCTCCAGTATTGGCTTTTTACGACGTCACTAAACCTACCATTGTGTCTGCGGATGCCAGCAGTTTCGGACTGCTGGGTGCCACTCTATTGCAAACCCATGGCGACAAGACGCTTCCCATTGCCTTCTGCTCCAGAACCTTATCCTATGCCGAATTGAAATACTCTCAAATAGAGAAAGAATGTCTGGCTGCAGTTTGGGCATGTGAGCGGCTTTCCTGTTATCTACTGGGCCTGGGTGAGTTTACACTGCAAACGGACCATAAGCCCCTGGTCCCCCTGATTAACACTTATGATCTGGACAAAACACCCTTGCGCTGTCAACGTCTGCTAATGCGCTTGATGCGGTTCAACGTGAAAGCCATACATGTCCCAGGCAAGTTAATAGTTGTGGCTGACACGCTGTCGCGCAACCCAGTAACAGATTCAGAGGTTTCAGACACCGAAGAGGACGTGCGAGCTTATGTGGAGGCCGTGATTCAAACCCGGCCAGTGTCAGAGCCCAAGTTGAATGCTATGCGTGAGTTCACTTCCAACGACCCGATTATGAGGAAGGTAATGCGCTTTATAAAAGAAGGCTGGCCACACCACGTGCCACCGGAGCTCATAGCTTACCATGCGGAACGAGCATCATTGTCCAGGGCTGAGGGACTACTCTTACATGGCGACAGGATCGTAGTTCCCACTGCACAACGACAAGATATCCTTGAACGATTGCATGAAGGTCACCAAGGGCTAAACAAATGTAGAGAACGAGCAAAAATGTCAGTCTGGTGGCCTGGCATTGGGGCGGATCTTTATGCAAGGTATCTCAATGTGCCTTCTGTCACGAGCACAGACCCACCCAGAGAAAGGAGCCCTTGGTCACCACTCCACTTCCTCCCAGCCCTGGCACACAATAGGAGCAGATCTATGTGAACGTGGAGGTAAAAGTTATTTGGTGGTGGTGGATTTGTATTCTCGGGACATTGAAATTGCCCACTTACACTCCACTAGCAGCCGCAGTGTGATCACCTCCCTAAAGGGGATGTTCGCAAGATGGGGAATTCCACGGGAACTACACTCTGATAATGGTACTCAGTTCAGCAGCATAGACTTTGCAGACTTTTGTAAGGGCTGGGGCATCCAGCACCAGGGGCGTCGGACTGGGGGGGTAAAGGGTACCGAGTACCCAGGGCCCGAGGCAGGGGGAGGGCCCTTAGAAGTCAGTTTTCTATACATACATATACATGCACTAACATTTGTATAGCATTTATATACAAATAAAAAAGTTCCTGTGCAAAACTGAACTTGTAGTAAGGCACTGGTTTGGTATAAAAAAAGAGTAATTTTCATGCTGTGCAGGGCCCCACCACCCCTCTCGAATCAATGTAAATGGTACGACCCGCAGGTCAGGTGCTTCTGCTGTGGACCTGCGGTGAATCAGTTGATGAGACAGGAGCTGGAGTGAGCCGTGATAGGAACTAGGAAGACAGGGGAAGAGTCATGTCTTTCCTTAAGAAAAGAAAATCAGGTTCTCAAAAACGAAAAGAAAAGAAGATTAAATAGAGAAAGGCAAATGAGGGCAAGCAGTTGCTCACTCAGTTTTTTGAAAAGAAAGGTGAGCTCCAAATGCATCATCGAGCATTGACATTGTTTTAACATAAATATCTACTCCAGGTAGAATAGCCTACATTTATGTTCGTACTCTATTTGAATAATATACCAATACATTATAGTATCACACCCTACATAGCGAGCAAACAATGTTTCTGGGTAAATAACAGGGAGTGAGAAGCAGACGGAGGCGGAGCTGGGAGCTCAACACACTGCCACTCCAGGCAGCTCGCAGCTTGTCTCCTCTTCTGCTGCAGTTCTCCCCAGAGTCAGAAGTTTACATGAAAACACTGTATATTTCCCCCCATTGTCAAATCTAACACCCGCGACAACACAGATCGTTAGCGCCGATTTTACCGCATTGTTATGCAAATTAGCTCGCGCACGCTCTTACATTAAGTACAGGATTGTTCTCAGTTTAATGCACATCTTAATGATTGAAAATGACTTATTTTAAAAACGTAATTCAAAGACTGAATGTCTAGTTTGGCGGTTAGTGTACCCTGTGATTCTATAGTCTGCATTTATTTTAAATAATCATCAATTAACTTGTACTTTTGACAATAAAACAAAAATTCATTAATCAGAGTGTGGCTTATTTTGTTTACATTTTAAGTGTTTTTATGATAAAAATGCAATACCCCACCCATTGGTATCACTATGGTATTTGGTACGGGGGCCCAGCAAGATGGTTTGTACCCAGGGCCCAAAATTTGGTGCTACGCCCCTGTCCAGCACACTACCAGCAGTCCCCATTACCCACAGTCCAATGGGGCTGTTGAGAGGGCTGTGAAAACAGCAAAGCATATTCTGCGCCAGCCTGACCCTCACTTGGCCCTCTTGAGCTACAGGGCTACTCCAATTGCAGCTACCGGTGCAAGCCCTGCTCAGCTAATGCTGGGACGCCAAATTCGCACTACTTTGCCTGTCCTTGAAAAAAATTTGCGACCATGTCTTATCAGTCTTGAAAAAGTGGCTGAGAAGGACAAACAAGCTAAGGCAGCTTACAAGCACTTCTTTGATAGAAGACATTCAGTCCGGATGCTTCCCCACCTAAACCCCGGAGATCAAGTTCTCTTGAAGTTGGACGGGGAGAAAGCATGGTCCACATCAGGTATGGTGGTGAAGCACACAAAAGAGCCACGCTCCTATTTGGTACAGACACAAAGTGGAACTGTTCTCAGACGTAACAGGCGTCACTTACAGAGAGTGGGGCCCACAGGAACTGATTCTGTAAAGACTGACATGGACATTTTTCACAATCCCCGCTGACGCAGAAACCGCATGAGCATTCCACACCTGTCATGAATGCGGAGCAAGTTCCACCGGACTCTTTCCTGGTCCTAAAAAGACCTCCAGTGGCAGGGTAATTAAACTGCCAGTTCGGTACAGAGATTAGTAGCGGACTATATCCCCTATTTGTTTAAAGAGTTGTTTATGGGGTAATACGGAGTACATTATTGTTCAGGAAACAATATTTCTCATTAGTAATTAGAAACAATAGGTTTTCATTGATGTGTCTTAAATATTTTGAAGGTAATCTGACTTGAATGTCATTCTAATTTGATTGTCTTAATAAGTGTTACTTCTCTGTTGTAATGGGTGTTATGTTGATTTAAAAGGGGAGATGTGTTGGGACGTTTAACACTACATTACCCATAAGGCTTTGGGAGGTTATGACGTAAGGTGTGCGACGTAGGAGAGGTTGGTTGTCAGATGAATACTGCGTGTATTGCACATGGTGTTGAGTGAGCTGTTGCTCTCAATAAATAATAATTGAACATATACATGGAGTGAGCGTATATGTGACAATTTCTTTTATTAATATTCATTTTACAGGACCAAAATAACATTATGCACTGTGAGGAGCCTACAGGTTACAAGCTTCACATATTAGAAAATTACAATAATAAAAAAACAAAAATTTTTTAATGGCTCATCAAGGATGTTTCAGTTCAACACCTGCAAGTGACCACTAGGTGTCACCGTTGGGACGGGTGTCGGATTGATTCGAAGCCTCGAAACAATATGGCCCATTTGGTTCAACTGTTTCATTGCTTCATGAAGCCTCGATCTGCCAATCACTAGTATACGTTACATCTTGGAATCTTGCTGCCTCAGAGGTTCAGGAGACAATGGATCATGGTCTGTTCCTGTTGGAGGCTTGACAGTGAACTGGGGGGTTATGGTGTTTTATAGGATTACGTTTTATATGTATAGCCTGTTATCTTCTGTATATTTTGTATATAATTATACAGTAACAGCAAGGAAAGAATGAAATTGATTTTGTCCTCAAATTACTTTTTTGTATTTATTAATCCATGCATTGATTCAGTTCTACCTCTGTTGATACAGTATTTTGTTGCATGTGGGGGTAAATAACATTAAATGCAATTTTGTGTATTAAACACAAGTTAAACTACATCAGCAACATTTGTTTTATTAGTATTAGGCTTCAACATTATATATGTAAACTTCACATACATTTTTTTTGGTGTAAATTAACATCCAGTGTTTCCTCTTTTTCTTAAGCTGGTAATCCTGGTAACTGTTCTAAAATATGCACATGGATATCAGAGAGTCATGTGACCATCTACATCAGAGGTCAGAAATATATCAGAGGTCAGGAAAATCACTGGCACGTGACAATAGCTAATGCACTGTATTTATTTTAAATAAAGCATACTTGCAAACTTGCATATGGATGTACATTTTGAGGTAATCATTCCTTACAGTCACACGGCCTGTTTTATTAAGTTATGTGCTATAAATTCTATTAAAGTGTGAGATTTTAACCTGCGCTGGTGCACAGATCTACAATCCATTCACATGACCAGAGTTATGTACTTCTGTGATTATCCGTCCCATAAGGATGCTGACCGCTGATCTGTATAAATATATATAAAAACAACAACTATGAGTCAGTTATTTTCTGTTGTGATCAACATAGTGACACAAATGTTGTGAATAGTGATAACCATCTACTGAACCCGAAACATCCCTTTGATTATGATTAACCCCCTGGGGTCGGCGGCCGCGCCGGCGTGATCAACTCTCTTTTTTTCTCATGAGTGCAGAATACTCAAATAACTCAGTTTATTTTTGTCAAACAGGCAAGTTTTATACATCATTAAAAATTAATTGTTAATTGTCTACTTTTATTTGTGTACACTCATACACACCCACGTGCGCACGATTCACATGTATCATATATGTTGAGTGTAAATATATATAGCCTGATAAAAAGCCATTCTTTTTTAAATCTCTCCACATTCTTTGTTTATAGTTCCCTCAGTCCCACTTGATAGGGCCATTAGGGGAGGGTCTTTGTCTTCTCAGGTGTAAAACACATCAATGTTCATGATGATTCCTCCTCGCATAGAGCTTTCTTACACAAAACATGTCTTACAAATTTTAAATAAATATATTGTTTTATGTGAATGAGCACGCAGGATGATTTTCAAATAGTAAACAGTAGACCACAGCTCATCGGTTAGACATCGGTTAGACTCAATGTGGAGAGGTGCATCACACTTCTCACATGCATATACAGTGTGCTTGTCATACCATCTGCATCTGTGGAAACGGTTCCCTGTGTTCACAGGCCAGTGAGATTTTCCATCGCTTCTTGCAGAATCTTGAGTGACAGTTTTTGCAATCAAAGCTCTTCTGCCATGGCCAAGAGGTAGTTTTCCGTATCTTTTTAGGAGACCCAGGGACACAGATCGCTGAAAGGCCAGGAGGTCATATTCACTACCAACAACATCTCTGAAGAACAACCAGCTATTCACTACGGCACTTTGAAGGGACCAAGAAAAGTTGGCCACCACCACTTCTTTGACCTTATTGTAGCCCTGTATCTTGACACCTGAAGATCATGCAGATCCACGCCCCCCATGTTTTGGTTGTGGATGAGGATACACATGGGCTGTGGAACTTTGTCATAGGCTTTTTTTCTCTTTGTTCCACCTGTTTACAGTCACCTCAGAATACTTCTCAGCAGCATTGGTTTACATGGTTACAACATCGTTATCCTTCCACCGTACCAGTAACCTTTTCCCCTGTGTAAGGACTTCAGAGCTTCCACGAGCCATTTTTTGGAAATTCTTCACATCTGTGAAAGGGACATCATGTAGGCGGCACGGTCTCAGGGTGCCAAGACATCCATAACCTCGTTTTGTCATTTCATTAATGAGGCTTAGTGAGGTGAAAAGGTTGTCATGTACAAAGTTACACCCTGGAGGAACTTCCGCTTGTTCAGCTAGACCAAGGACTAGACTTGGGACCTGTCCTAGGTAGGGTTGGGTACCGAAACCCGGTTCCAATAGAGAACCGGTTCCGACGTAAACGGTAGTATCGAGACCGAATAAGAACGCAACTTTCGGTGCCTGATTTCGGTGCCTGACTTTTTTCACCGCCCCCTATAAAACATCTCGCGGCACGAATGATCCAATAACAAAACATCTCCAGTTAACCAGCAGAGCATTCATTTAGTTCGTTTGTTAAATAAGAGACGATCTAGCGCTGAACTGTGTTTTTTAAATCAAGTGATCAAAGTGCTCGTTGCCGCTGCGATCAGTGGCGCGGATACAGTGTTTTCTCTTGTGGCACGCGCACACCGCACTTTCTTCACTCGGACGCGCGCTTCAATACGTTGCAGAGATCGATCTATTTATGAGGCGCCGTCTATATGAGTGTGTGCGCGGAGAGTTTGTGTGTGCGTGCTCGTGTCTCAGATGAGTATGTGCGCAAGTTTGTGTGTGTGTGCTCGCGTCTCAGATGAGTATGTGCGCGAGTTTGTGTGTGTGTGTGTGTGTGCTCGCGTCTCAGATGAGTATGTGCGCGAGTTTGTGTGTGTGTGTGTGTGTGCTCGCGTCTCAGATGAGTATGTGCGCGAGTTTGTGTGTGTGTGTGTGAGTGAGGTGAAAAGGTTGTCATGTACAAAGTTACACCCTGGAGGAACTTCCGCTTGTTCAGCTAGAACAAGGACTACACTTGGGACCTGTCCTAGGCCAGTTTCAGGGAGATGTGTGTGCACTCTGCAATAGGGCTCCATATGATACATGTACCCTGTAGGTGATGAAAGGCTAAACAATTTATACCCAAACCGGATTGGTTGGCCCCTGATAAATTGCTTGCAACCATACCTGCCATAATAAGGTATCATGCTTTCGTCAACCGATAACCATTTTTGGTATGGCAACATTTTGTAAGACTCATTCAGTGCACTGAAGATGGGCCGTACTTTGTAGAAAGGGTCGTTTGTGGCCTCTGAGTTATCCACCAGATGGATTGAGGCCATTATCTCATCAAAGCGATTCCTTCTCATTGCATTTTAGATGGCTTCATTGTAGACAAATTGGTTCTCATGAACATCTGTCTCATCCTCCAGAAAGTTCACCTCTGCATCACCATTCAATAGTCTACCTGGTAAATGGCCCGTTTCACCCTGGTACTCCCAATCTGAGCCATCACTATCACAGTCACTTTCAATTGTCTCTTTTTCAAGTGTAGGAATGACGGTGATGCTGCACACAAAACTTGGGGGGTCACGTACGTCTAGGAGGAGTTTTTAAACTGTAAAAATAAACAAATAATAACTAGGATTAACAACTTAAACCTGTGGTTCTCTTACGAGAGGTTCTCTCGTATTGCGTAATACTTACGCTACGGGTAAAGTTGTCTTTTCTCGAGATCTGAAGCCAAAAATTATCCTTAATTTTGTATTTATTGTCAACGCAGTGTGGCAGACAGCAGACCATAGCAGGCTGTACGAGCGTGCTCATTGGCTGTCCTGCGGCAACTGCAGCAGCCTACCAGTGAGCCCTGCGTGACGTCACGCGTGTATAGGTCAAGGTCAAGGTCAAGGTCAACTTTATTGTCAATTTCTTCACATATACCAGACATACAAAGAAATCGAAATTGCGTTTCTCACTATTCAACCCACGGTAAAAAATAGAAATAGAAATAGAAATAGAAATAGAAATACATAAAATAAATAAAATAAATAAAATGCAATACACACAATTTTTAAGAAAAACAACATACTTAAAACCAATACAGCAGAGAGAAAAACTTACTGTATTCTAGAAAGATAGTAAAATATTTCTATATACAAGAATTTAGCAACAACCTAGGTTTTAAAATTATATATGAGATGCAATATGTAGAATGACCTATAATATAATAAAGAGTATAGATAAATAGAGATTATGGGGGCGGGTGTAGAAGAGAGGAGAGAGAGTTCAGCCGGGGCGGGGGTGGAAGAGAGGGGAGAGAGTTCAGCTGCCTAACAGCCTGGTGAATAAAACTGTTCATGAGTCTGGTGGAACGAGCACGGAGGCTCCGATATCTTTTCCCCGACGGCAGGAGGCTGAAAAACCTGTGCGCTGGATGGCTAATATCGCCCACAATCATGCTTGCTTTGCGGGTAAGGCGGAGATTGTACATGTCCTGCAGGGAGGGAAGGGAGGCACCAATGATCCTTTCAGCTGTGTTTATTATGCGCTGCAGTGAGTTCCTGTTGTAGTTGGTGCAGCTTCCGCCCCACACAGCAATACAACTGGTTATGATACTCTCAATGGTACCTCGGTAGAATGTGCACATGATGGGCGAGGGGGCTCTCGCTCGTTTAAGCTTGCGGAGAAAGTAGAGGCGCTGCTGGGACTTCTTCACCAGTGATACAGTGTTAGTATTCCAAGAGAGGTCTTCACTGATGTGCACCCCCAAGAATGTGGTGCTACTCACTCTCTCTACAGCCCCGTTGATGGTCAGTGGTAGGTGCTGAGTGTGGCCTCTCCGGAGATCGAGCACAACTTCCTTGGTCTTGCTGACGTTCAGCAGCAGGTTGTTGTCTCTGCACCACGTGGTCAAAATACTAACCTCCTTCCTGTTAGGGGTGTGAACCGACACTGGTCTCACGGTTCGGTTCGATTACGATTATCATGTCATCGATTCAGTTCAATTCGATATCGCGATGCATCACGATGCACTGCATCCTCAATTTTAAATTTTACTTCAAAAGTGATTTGTGCGCGTGTGTGTGCGTGTGCTCGCCTGTTCGGGATGTCGCAGTGACATTCCAGTTTAAGTTTCAAGGTAGTAAAGCTTGTTTATGCCATTAAGAAAAGGAAAATCTGTCAAATAAATTTTGTTTTAAAGAAATGTTCATTTAAAAGCAGCACTCATTAATCAGTGTATTATGTTACCATTAAAGATGCGCGCATCAACCGTCGCCGAGTCCGCTGTTGAAGGTGACGATCATCCATTTATAATCACGCGTAACAACACAGAATAATTGTAATTTGACCATCGGGTGCGGATACTTAAATCAGAGAAAATTATTGGGGCGGGTGGATGATTTGTTTTTGGCTGCGGATTCGGGTGACGTTGGAGCTCATCCGCTTACTCTAGCAGTCAGACTCTGCCAGGCGTTAACAGCTCTGGGTGAAAACGGCTAACGTGGTTTATCAAGTTTGTGGTATTACCTCCTGCATATTCTATTTGTGCGTGACATGAGCGCACACAGCGCGTGTCTTCTGCAGGTCGTGCTTACCAGGTCGTTCATCAAAGCCGAAATGTGCCCAGATGTAGGCTTTTAAAGTAGTTGGAGCATTTTTTATTTTCCCGCACTCGCGTCTCACCTCCCTCTGCCATTGTATGCTACCGCGACAAAACACGTACGCGACAAATGACGTCAGAAAAGCGTCAGTACATTGTAATCGGTTATGGTCTACTACTGAGCCGATACCGAATCGTCCTCGTCTGCATCGCGATGCATCGTAGAAACTATTAATTTTGACACCCCTAATATATATTGCTCTTGCATTCTTTCTTGTGGCTATAGGTGACACACCTGAATGAATGGCTCATTAAGTATGCGGGCCCCATTGTCTCCTCAGGTGTGAATCACTAAATATGCATGATGCTGTTGAATTGTTGACGCCCCTTGCGCATATTGTCTTTACAAACAAAAAGTGTTTTACAAGATTTAAATCAATGTATTGTGTTATGTGAATGATAAGGGCAGGATGATATTCACATCATTTTGAAGAAAAAACTCTAGGCAAAGACATCAATTAGTCAAAAGTCTTATTGACACATATTTAGTATGTGTTTTGTGGCCTTATTTCAGAAACTTTAGTTTTTAGTTTTTTCAATAACCATGCATAAACATTAGTCTCTCAAAAATACAAACATGTACATGCATGCTGCTCACATATTATGGTAGCCCTGTTTGTGCTAAATAGAGTGTAATTACACCTTTGCCATTAATATGTTTATAAGCAACAGAAAAAAGCACAAATGTCAGGGCATGTCAGAACAGCTCAAGGACCCCAAAAATCCCTCAGACCCCAGAGGGTTAAGTATCTATACTTAAAGCCTGCTACTGTTGGACAGGTAGAGGGATGAATGTACCCAGATGCTAAAGCCTCCTCAATGTATGTCTACATGGCCAAGGTTTCAGGTCTTGTCAGTGGTTATACTTTACTCCCAGGTGGCACTGGGCTTTGCTGAAAACCTCTGTGAATGCTGCATACTCTGCTGCAATATTAGTTTCAACTTGGGTATCTGGGCTTTCAATACTGATAGTTTAACATGGCAAGGAAACAGTGACATGAAGACAATTTGATTGATAGTAACTTGACCATTGTGTGAGCTCACCCTGGTTCCAGGAGATAGAAGGATTGTGACCCAGGATGATAGTATGCTTGGGAGAGTTGATTACATAGAGCGAAATAGTTTCCATGTGAAATAATCCAATCTTGAGGGTAACCAGTACTGTTTGATGTGTGATACTGGGGCCGAAGGGTGTGTTGTCTACAGTAGTAATGTTGATAGCCGGTACATGGAACTGGAAAGGTTGAGTTCCTGGACCAGGTCTCGGTGAATTGAATCCACTGCTGCCCTTGAATCAACTAACGATGTAACACATTTGTAGTCCTTATCAGATAATATCTTACCAGTCCTGCATGGGGAGTGGGCAGAGAGTGGATGTACCGGGTCAAAGCTTAGTTAGCGGCTTGTAAATTGTTTAGCCGATCTTGATAACCCTTGAGCACCTCGCTCTGATTAGTGAACGGCGCCTGTAGTTGAGAAACTTCTGCTGGATTCAGTGATGGCGAAGTATTCTGTGACAAAATGGGCATGGAGGCAGCGTTTGAATCCATTTGTAGGAAGTGTATTAAAATAGCACAGCAGACAAATTCATATCGAAAATCAGAGAGACATATTTGTGATAACAGGTCGTAATCCAATAACTTGATAACAGTCCAACCAGGCAAACAAAGCAAAAGTGTAATCCAACAAACGATATCCAATAAAGCAGGCATGATGATCATAACAATAGACAAAACAGATGAAAATGTCACAAGTAACAGAAATAAGCACAAATGTCAGAGCATGTCAGAACACCTCCAGGGCCAGAAAACACCTCAGACCCCAGAGGGTTAACTGCCCGGTTGGCTTCAGAGCTGGAGCTCCTCCAAGATCGCCTCTGGGCTGTTTTACCCCATCCACACTCAAGGTGTACGTGGCTTCCATTGCAGCTTTCCACGCTCCTCTGGGGAGATATCAGCTGGTTGTAGGTTTCCTCCGTGGGGAGACCTGCGGCTCATACCAGAGTTCCCACATGGGACCTGGCAGTGGTTCTCGAAGGGCTGGTCCAGGCCCGCTTCAAACCTCTGGAGTCGGCTGAGATCAAGAACCTTTCCCTCAAGGTATCTTTTTATTAGCCATTACTTCTCTGAGGACAGTAGGAGACCTTCAGGTGCTCTCTATATCTCATTTGTGCCTGAAGTTTGCTCCAGGCGACATTAAGGCTATCGTTTAATGTTTCCCTGGTCTAAAATCTAGTGCTGTCACCTTGTGTTGACATTATGAAACTACACAATTTGTAAATTATGTGTGGCGGGTCACATAATATATTTTAATAGACAAGCTGTGGGCCGTTTGAAATTCATCCCCGGGTCGTATTTGGCCCACGGGCCGGACTTTGGACAAATCTGGTCTATGAGTATGCTTTTTCTACTTTTATTCCTGTCATCTGGGCATTCCTAAGACACTGGTCGACATTACAATGTCAAAACGCCTCTAGGGCCCAGAGGGTACTATACTACAAATCATGAATTACATGACAGTACAATAATTATACAACAAAAAAGATGATATTGAAAACAAGTATTGTTGACCTAACATATGATTGTACTACTGGTTTGATGGGGAAATGCTCATGAAAATATGAGGAAAAGAAAATGTCTCTTTATTCTCTTATTTATGTATGATGAAAAGATACAGATCAAGGATCAGTAACAATCTGTGATATTCATGGGTCCTGTCTGTCTCAGTGCTGAAACTCTTTATACAAACTTACATGTATATCAGCATAGATTTTTATACAGTAATTTATTGCAAATTTCATACATTAATCCTTATTAATACAGTTTCATATGTTAATGATTCTTCATGATATTTATCTGAAGGTTCAGAATTATTGGAATCACATTCTGCAAAGCTCATCTTCTGTAAGGGAAACAGTAGGAAACCACTGAAAGTGTTGTGGTTATTCCCATTATCATATATCCTCATGCCAGACCAAAGTTTCACATAGACAACATCTGCAACCTCCAGGATCAACACAACTCCATTAGAGGAGTTTAACTGATCTTTTGCCTGTAGAGCTTCTGCTACAACCACATATTTTTCATTCTTAACAATGACTGCAGCTGATCGAGTTGGGCCATGACCATGTACAGAGACTCTGAACATGTACGCTCCTTTCAGTGGGGCTGTGAAAACACCTAAATCAAATAACAAGAGATACAGAAAAGTATCAGCTGATTCCTGTATGATTGCTTAATGGACTACTTGCACAACTACTTTATGTTCTAATTATTACAACTCAGGAATTTCTGGTCACAGCGTTTAGCGCACCCACATAGGGGAGAGTGGGGTAAAGTGAGACATTTTTTACATTTGTTCCCCTCTAAGTGAGCTAAAATGATATATCAGTCAAATTTACACATTTCCTATTAATTCAGGATGTTTCCTAGCAATGGAAATTATTAGAATGTATTCAGGACGAAGGGCAGTGAAAATATGATTGTTTTTAAAAAAGTGGTCTTGTGTCTCACTTTACCCCAGCTCAGGGGTAAACTGAGACAGACCAGAGAAATCAAGGGGGTAAAGTGAACCAGCTGGGGGTAAACTGATCCACTTACTTTTTCCACTCTGAAACTTCCATAACAACACATGTTGTAACAGTAAGAATCTTGACAGCTAGCTTGACAACCACACATTCCAGAACTAATGTCGGACTAGTAACAGAATCATGGAGATTGGTCAATTAAGCAAATTTTTTTGGCTTTTCGGTTGATCCAGAGGTAAAACGTATGCTTGTCGAACGGTCGGTCTGGATAAACGGCGAAGCGACTCCAGGGGCTTGAGACACCCCTGGAGAAAAAGCGGTGGAGGAAGGTCCTCCTCCGAAAACAAAAACGGACAGTGTCCGTGAGGTTGCAGATAAACGAGATTCCCATGCTGACTTTAATTCTTAGAAGGCTCCCAGGGAGAGTGCGGAGCTCCTGTCAGAGACGACCTCGGTCCTAAAACGAACCTTGGGGGTTTTGTCGAGGAGGGGACAAACGCTCCATTCGGACAAGGTGAGAGGGAGAAGGTGCTCCACCTCTTTGCCTCAGCTACTGCACCCTAGGCTACTGATTTGACTTCCTCCTTCTTTTGATGGCTTTTCTACAATGTTTATGATATTAAAAATAAAACATATGTCATGTAATATTACGTTAAAATATGTTTAAGACTAAACTTAACTTGTGCCTCATGTCTCACTTTACCCCACAGCATTTGTCTCACTTTACCCCACGCCACATTTTAGAAAACAACGATCTCTCTTAGCAATTCAGGCTTATCTTCAGCTAGCATCATCACATGGTTTTATATGTTGGTAGTTCATCAACATGTATGATATAAGTTTTTCTACCTGAATCAATTTGCTTTGGCACAACAGTTGATTAAGTTGACACCAAGAAAATTTACTTTTACATGCAAAAAAATTTTTTTTGTGAAAAAAACATGCTTACTACAGCACCATGAGGTCCTCTCCTTCATGGGCAAGGGGAAATTAGAGGGGCTTGAAAACATAATGGTAAAATGACCAAAATTGTGTTCCATTGCCTAGATACAGGGGGTGTCTCACATTACCCGATGTCTCACATTACCCCATTCTCCCCTACATGAGAATGCAGATTATTACTACGTTTTATGGCTGTCAATTGATAAAATCAATGAATCATGTTCTCTGAGTTAACATCAATTATCTTGAACCTGCTGAAATGTCCCTATAAATATATTTTCTTTCCAACTGTGCATTGTAAATAATAAATAAAAATAGTTCCCCACTGACCTGCCGCAGTCTCGCCTTAGCTCGTCTTCTCATTAACAGTGTTTTTCTCTAACTGATCATATTTCATACCTCTTGAGCTCACATTTTTAAAATGAATGAACTGATCATATTTCATACCTCTTGAGCTCACATTTTTTTAATTAATTTGACTGATAAAAAGGATTGCTTGTGTGCACTGGTGCTCTTATTCCAGTCTTTTAAAATAGTTGAATGAATGTGCAGTACATGCCTTAAAGGCACACTTCTCACGAATCACAACTTGCTTTATGGCACGACGTCACATACAACAACATATGAAGCAGCCTCTATAGAAGACACTAGCACGCATTTCAGACTTGATCATGTCGACGAAGAAAACACGGTCGGAGGTGTTACGACTGAGACAAGTCAGACACAAGTATTTGTTATAGTTTAACAAATGATATTTAGAACTCACTCTGGGATCTGTGGCCCCATCCAGGGCAAGAAGGTCTTAGTTACCATGACCACGATCAGATAAGTTGGTTTCA
>FLSR01000588.1:78355-89609 GCA_900092035.1 Leuciscus waleckii
GGGCGTTCACAGGCTTGCGTGGATTGCCTCAGTAATTTGCGTTTGAATAGCGCGCGCTCTCCGTGGGCGGGGCAGATTAAAACGTAATGAGCTGAGATGAGAACGACTGACATCTCGCTCTTTTCTTACAGATTACATGAACTGAGAATATTTGTTTTTTATATAAATTACTTCATTTAAAAGAAGAGAATTCAAGCTTCATGCCTGTGTGTCTGTATGCCTGTTTGACTGAGTATTCGCTGAGTTACAGTTCATTTTCGGACGCGTTTCAGAATGGACTTCACTGGCAGAGAGAAGGCAGAACTCGCATCATGTGTATTTTTCTTTATTTGGCAAAAAGCACAACACTTTGTTTTTATTGTTAGTATACACAAAATAATACACATTTAACAGAATTGATTGATGTATGAAACGTGTATGGAAGATAAAAGTCAACAGAGTATTTAGACTTTCTATTGCACTGATAAGGAAAAACGCGAACTGGTTTCGCCGGCGAAACCGCCGACCCCAGGGGGTTAATGTTGTAATCTGAACAGAAGAGTGGTGTTTTGTCCCGCGACTACAGCGTCTCACGGTCACCCAGTTGCCCTGCTGCACGGGCTCTATATAATTCTAATATAGTTATACAATGGACATGTCTCTTTTCAAATACAATATGAGTCCTTAATTGTCAGTTTTATTATATGTAGGATACTATATTAAAATAGACAAATAATATAGTGTCTCTTCTTCAATTGGACATTCATTCAGTCATGGCAACTTGGCAAATATGTTGTCAATATCATTAAAATTAAGATAAATTAATAGTCTACAAGTATTTTGGAGATCACAGTTTTTGCAAACTTATTATATTGGGCTTTATTAAACTTTATGAAATGATAATGAACTTATATGCACATTTTTACTACAAGTCAATTTATTGAGCAATGTTCAGTCTTTAAACTGAGATCTAAAGGATTTGTTATCCTGTGTCTCCCTCTATTGGACAACATTAGTATTATGGCCTTCATCTCTGAATCGCATTGATTATTATTATTATTATTATTTTTGAATGATTACACATTGTTTAATGAGTATTTTATTACTGATAATATACCCACATAATATAGCATAAATGTATCATTACATTCTGTCCTGTTTGTGAACTGAGCAGTGTGAACAATATTAGACAGAAGCCTGTATAGTTATACTTTATATGTGGTGTAGTAGTATTTTGATAAATAAAGGTACATCCTTTTGTAAATAATGTAATCGTGAATACTCATTTATCAGTAAGAAAACACTCGCCAAAATCGAATATCCTAGAAGCTGGTACTCCTTTAGTGATGAAGACGGGTATTTCACCCTATATACAGCCTCCGCACCCAAAAATAATGCAAATAACCACAATGCTGCACGATTAACAAGTTATCAGGGCTTACTGTATCAAGGAAAATGCTAATAAACTGAGGGTATTATGAGAACATTCAGGCTGTGATACGAGCAATAAATCAAGTTCTTGCACCGACGGCCATATTGAATTACGATAATTTAAAAAACAATGTGTTTCTGGCTGCTAGACCTAACATATCGGTAGCCTTCTACGGAAAACTTGCCACGATTTTAGGAATGAAACCGGATGATGCTCTCGGATGTTCGGCCTACCATTAAAAAGCTGATTTTACAACGAGTGTTATCACGTACGCCCCTCATCAAGCGGATATCAACGCGGGGTTCTACACATTCTACGTTTACACCGACATTATCCAATATCAATCAGTCGGGGATTCGTATGTCCTCCTTTTGAGATGCGTACATATCAGGTGAAAACAATGATGCCGTCAGTGTTAGATACGACAACCCCCATTACGCATCGATCAACAAGGAGCACATCTCCGACATCACCATAGAGCTAAAGGACAACCAAAACTGTGACATACCATTTTCTTACGGGAAAGTCGTTGTAAAACTACACTTTAAACCATCGAAACATCTATCCTTTAAAATGAGTTATTATTACAATCCTCGCGAAACAAATTCTGCTGAATATGTTAACTATTACCAAAATCAAGCTGGTGGAGGTCTACCTGGATATTCAGGGGGAGGGGTTATGTATGGGGCAGGGCTAGGAGGTCTTGTCAGAGGTCTGTTTAGGATGGCCATACCGTTTTTAAAAAGAGGATTTAGCATCGCAAACCCTGAGAATTCACAGTTATGACGATAAAAATCCAATCAAACACACACAAATGTAAAAATGTAAAAATACAATTAAGTGAAAGCTACTACAATCACACCGCATAATGCTGAAAACAATATGTGGCGAGCACGACGAGGTCGAGGGCCGTGGAACCACTTCTTCTACTTCTTCAGCGGCTGGCAGATCATGAAAAGGATACGGTGTTTGTCTGGCTCTCACAGCAGCCTCGTCGTAATCATCATTGCCCAAGAGATCTGATCCCATCGATCCTGCTGTGTTTCAGTCCACGCTGTCAAATCATCCACATTGTCAACTTGTACATCTGTGCAGAATGAGAAATGGCATAACTCAAATTAAAAACTGATGCAGAAAGTATAACACAGCTATGTATAAGCGATAGTATGATTAGAATTACAAAAACAGAACTCATAATCAAAATTAATAAAACATAATAATAAAATGTATGATTTACCGTTATTTGGCTCGGGCTTGGGTGAAGTCGCTAGCATAGACTCCAATACATTTCAACGCTTTCGGGGTGGTTCGCGAAAACTGGGGCCTGGTTGAACGTCTGAGTCCGTCATAAGGTCAATCACATCGACACATCTTATCATCGGATTGTCAGAACGTATTGATGTCGTGGAAGTAGGACTAACGATTCTAGCTGGATGACTGGTAGCTGGGGGGTTTCTTCAGGGTCTTTCTGTGTCAAATCAATAAATTTAAGAACATTAAGAACATTTTGTTATATGTAGAAACAATTACAATCCTGGGGGGTATCATAAGATAGTATGTGTAACACATTCGGCTGTGGTGTGTTACTTTACCAAAAAAAAAAGAAATAAAAAACAGGTGAAATTTGTAAAAAAAAAAATAGTACATTTATGCAGATATTTATAAATGTATAAAATTTGAAAATATATACTTACAGAGGTCGATGGATTGAAAAGCGAGCAGCTCAATGTTCGATTCTAGAAAATAAAAGACCTATTAAAATAAACATTTGTTGGTCAAATTTTATAATCTATGAATATCATACATTCAGACAGATAAGCAATATGCAATAACCATATGAACGAGCTCCCATACGCAATCCTTTCTCATCGCCAAACTTGTGACTAATGAGTGATGCCCATGCACATATAAATCAAAAGTGACACAATAGCGTCCTGCTGTACGGCCAAGGCGGATGTACGGTACAGCAGAATGTTTTATATATATATATGAATATAAACTTTTAAATCTACAACGCAAGAAGTGTTTTTAAGAGATTAAGCACATCCCAAAAGTTATCTATAATAAATGCTTAAGGAAAAATCTAAATATATCAAACCTATGAGATGTAAAGCATTAAAAAAACACTAAAAAGCTTATCTATACAATAATGAATAAATAAATAAATAAATACAAATTTAAACGCGCTTTAAAAACAATTAACAACAATAGCCTCAGCCATTAGACATTGCAAATACAGCGACGATCCCCCTACTGGACAAAAAGTATATAGACGCATCAAACTGGGGTGAAAACCTGTGATTCCTAGAACCATGCATAGCATAAAGACATTGCAAATATAATCAAAGGCTTTTTAGAAAGTTATTTTAAAATCAGAGACTATAATCAAATATATCCTCAAATCGTAAAGAACTAGTATTACTTTGAAATATAATGTCAAAACATTAATCCCGTCTCTCCGTCAGAGAAATGCGGGGTTTGAACCTCAGGCATCGTTACAGAAACACCATAGCTATCCCGGATGCATGCTATGGGGCGTTATGCTACGCAATCTTATGCATGCATCAAATAGCCATGTGCGAAAATACAGCAAATACGTTACAATGTCATAACGGTGAAACACACCATAGCAGATGACATAAAAACACATGCGGCCTCGAGCGATCAAAGCAACACATCTGAAAAGACTGGCGAAGCACCCAGAAATGCATGCTACTAATAAATGTCATGTGTATTCATACTAGCATTTAGAACAATCAGCAAGCACATATGCATAACGTACCAAACAAGCTTACTATGAAAGGAAAACCACCGTAAACCATAAACAAATGTAAAATATTATAGTCTAGAACGGCGCTGGCGCAACAGCATCGCTGGACTATCATCACTGTAGGACGACCAGATTCTACAAAAGATTGAGAACAGTATAAATCATTACGAATGCCAGCCAAATAAATAGAAAATGGTGGATCATTCACTGACTAGGTCAACATTATTTACACAACATATCGTAAACATAAATTAAGCTTATTCTAGACAATATTCATTAATATGATAATAATAATTAAAAACGTATTTCAGCAACAGATATCATCGTTTAAATCATATCACTTTTCAAATAAAATAATTACACCCAATCACAGCTTAAAACTATAAAGAAAGTTTAGCTCTTACTGTGAAGTGCATCTGTGTCCAGAGGCCGTGAAAACCAATAAGGGTCTTGCGTGACCGAAGCCAAACTACTATTGAGACCAATCAGACGCACTGGAGTTTTTAAGGGGTTTTACGCACCCCAGGTGGTCACGGGGCGGTCCTAGTCGTTTTTATCATCCCAAACCATACTAACCGTAACATCACAGAATAAATTCATTAATAATAAATAAAATTTTGTAGCGACAATGACATGATAATTAAACTCTGCCAGATGGTTTCTGCATCAAGTGAATCCTGATCTCGCAAACACATCCTTCGTTGTCTGAGAAAACAAGAGGTCCGTTCACGTCCTGCACTGACGCCTCTAAGTCTGCGTAAAACCAACAAGCCGCACCACGCGGTGAGCTTCAAACAAATACATCTGTGTGTAACCCGAGGAGAACACACACACACACACACACACACTTATGTACACATATACACACATACAGTGAGGAAAATAAGTATTTGAACACCCTGCTATTTTGCAAGTTCTCCCACTTAAAAATCATGGAGGGGTCTTAAATTGTCATCGTAGGTGCCTGTCCACTGGGGAGAAAATAATTTAAAAAAAAAAATCCAGAAATCACAATGTATGATTTTTTTAACTATTTATTTGTATAATACAGCTGGAAATAAGTATTTGAACACCTGAGAAAATCAATGTTAATATTTGGTACAGTAGCCTTTGTTTGCAATTACAGAGGTCAAACGTTTCCTGTAGTTTTTCACCAGGTTTGCACACACTGCAGGAGGGATTTTGGCCCACTCCTCAACACAGATCTTCTCTAGATCAGTCAGGTTTCTCCTGACTGATCTAGAGAAGATCTGTGTGGAGAAACCTGACTGATCTAGAGAAGATCTGTGTGGAGAAACCTGACTGATCTAGAGAAGATCTGTGTGGAGAAACCTGACTGATCTAGAGAAGATCTGTGTGGAGAAACCTGACTGATCTAGAGAAGATCTGTGTGGAGGAGTGGGCCAAAATCCCTCCTGCACTGTGTGCAAACCTGGTGAAAAACTACAGGAAACGTTTGACCTCTGTAATTGCAAAAAAAGGCTACTGTACCAAATATTAACATTGATTTTCTCAGGTGTTCAAATACTTATTTGCAGCTGTATCATACAAATAAATAGTTAAAAAATCATACATTGTGATTTCTGGATTTGTTTTTTCTCTGAAACATCGAGTGGAGAGATCCACCAGCTTTGCCCCGCTTGCCGCACGAGAAGCGAATATACTTACTGGAGAACAGCAGCGCTTGCAGGCGTTATATGCCCTCAGGTAAGTGGGTGGGGCCTTACCTGGCATTGGCTGCGCGCTTCTGTCTGTCTAGCCAGACTTGGTGCAATTGGATGCTTCTGCAGAGGTCAGGTACGGATGCCCTTCCCATAGGTGGATCTCTCCACTCGATGTTTCAGAGAACCGGGGTTACGACAGTAACCTATTGTTATAGAATTGCGTCAGGCCTAGACAAGCAATCACGAGAATATCAGGTTAATACGTTTATGTATACCATCAGTGGCGAAGCTGAAGATATCCTGAATGTTCTTCCCTGTCTGAGAAGGAGATAAAGTCATATGAGACAGTGGAAACGGCGTTCACACGGCATTGTGTAAGCAAACGTAATGTGATTTTTGAACGTAATCAAGAGGCAGGAGAGCGTATAGAAGCTTTCATCACTGCTGTACTTGCTCTGGCAGAACATTGTGATTCTGGAGCTTTAAGAGACGAACTGATGAGGGACAGAATTGTCGTTTGTAAACAAGATGCAAGACTGTTTCAAAGTTTGCAACTTGATCCTGAGCTCACACTGGAAAAAGCTGTGATTAAAGTGAGGCAAAGTGAGGCCGTGAAGAGACAGCAGCCTATTCTGGGTGGAAGTTCACGTGAGGAGCAAATAGCAGGGGATGTTCATGCTTTAAGTTCAAAACCAAAACAGTCAAAAAAGAAAGTGAACTGGCCAAAACAAAAGAGGCCTAGTAAAGTGGATAAAGACAGTAGATCAGCTGGGTGTGGGAAATGCAGAAATATAAGAGACACAGTTGGAGAGAGTGTCCTGCAGTGAAGGGGAATGCCCTAAATACCACAAAAAGAGACATTTTGCAAAGCAGTGTTGGTCAGCTGGAACGGTTAATGGCATCACTCAGGATCGAGAAGAGCAGAGCATGAAAGACTTTGCTTTCCTGGGAGAGGTGAGTTCAATAGAGACAAGTGAGTGGATTGAACTAGTCAGATTGAATGGTCAAAATACTGAGTTCAAGCTGGACACTGGCGCAGCAGTTACTGCAATCCCAGAAAGCTTTTCAGCAGCCGTTCATGGCAAACTCCAGCCACCCTGCAAAGTCCTGTATTTGCCCGGTTACCAGGCCCTCGATGTTCAGGGACTATTCACACACAACGTAATGACGAACGCAGTTGCCCAGTCCTGTTTATTTGAACCGCAAGAGGCGTCAATTGCTGTCATTACATTGTGCGTCAAGTTCAAGTGTTACTCTTTTGGCGTAAATCGATGTGTACGACCGTCCACCGGAAACCAGTTATTTTAGTCAATAAAGTTTGATTTTGATATTTTTCATACACGAACGCATCGCTTCACTTCAGAAGGCCTTTATTAACCCCCGGAGACGTGTGGAGCATTTAATGATGGATGGATGCACTGTGATGGACTTCCAAAAACAAACGGCCATTCACTGCCATAATCAAGCTTTGAAGAGCCAGGACATTTTTTAATATAACTCCTATTGTATTCGTCTGAAAGAAGAATGTCATGTACACCTAGGATGGCTTCAGGGTGAGTAAATCATGGGCTAATTTTCATTTTTTGGTGAACTATCCCTTTCAGTTTAGTTTTGCATTTCATATTTCTCCATTCCCATCTAGCAAACCGTCAGGAATGCTCAGCAAGCTTTCATCAAGTAACTTCAAAAGTACGTTCTTAATTCAAACTACTGGTGGTGGTGTTTTACGACATGAAAGTGTTTACGCTTCTAACAATCAATCACTTTAATTCCCAATTCTACCCCATTCTGTACCTAAGCAACTCTTCTAACTCCAGAGTTAAGGGTCATCACGTACGGTATTAAGCATATCAGACTTACGTGACTCGTTGAATAGTTATGTTGGGAGTAATTTTCTGTTTAAATTCTAACAGGAATAATGTGTTCTCGGATACCGTGTGTTCAGTGAGGCCTGCGGGGCAACACTATATGATGCTGCTGCTTTGTCGATCCTGGTTTGTCCTGTGACGAACTCGCTCATCAGCGCGTGTGCGCTCGGTTCATGTGTTTGTGACTCCTGCTTTCCAGCATATATTGTTTACCCAGTTTTGGTGCCCAATTCTTAACCTCAGTGGTTTGATGCATGATTCTCTGGTTTATTAATTAAATGTTTTTCTTCTGTAACTTTTATTTAAGTTTCAGTTGTTGTTGTTGTTATTTGTTTTGTGTATTTGGAGACCATTTTGTTAATTGTGTTTCCCGTTATAGGAGCCGAGGCTGTGTGTTCATGCTTGACCTTATTGGTGTGTGTGTGTGTGTTGTGGTGAGACCTTGTGCTCATTAAACTAGTTTCCCTGCCATTGGTAAGCCTCGGACTCCTCTTCATGTGTGGTTTCTTTAATGTTTGTATGTGTAACCTGCTCCTTCAGTCTTCTAATGTTTTAAGATTACTACTTGATGATTGAAATAAAACTTTTGTATCTTTTGATATCCTCGTCTCAGGCCCTCCTTTTGATAACCACGTTCCTGTGTGTCCTTTGTAGGTGGTTAAATTCATTAATATTTATATTTCCCTGTTTAACAGGGTGACGTAGTCAGCTATATCGTATAGAGGTTGCCTGCTCTCAAGCAACTCTCAAGAAAGAAGGGGAACTGTTTTCTGAATGTGTGAATTCACACCCATCCGCCTAAACTGGGTTCAGAGATGATCACAGTTGTGTGTGGGTTAAACCAGTGCGGTCAAACTAACTGAGTTCTCACAGCCAGCGATGACATGCTTCTGAAAACACTAGAGCTCAAAGCAACAACACAAAGAGACTGTCACGCAGGTGTAGAAACACACACGAAGATGAAGATGAGATGAAGATGAAGATTTAATTAAACCAACAGTAATCCAGACAGGAACAGAGTAACATGCAACACACCCACTAAAGACGACACCAGACACTGACTGAACCAGAACTGACACAACGCAACGTATTTTACGTCTTGCAAAAATGTTGCCAGAGTAAAGCAGAACATTATAATCCATGTGTAGAAACTCTTCCTGAAGACATTTAATATCTGCTTTACAGACGCTCATGAAGTGTGTGCAAATACTTTCTGTTTCACCAAACTGGAGCTGACGTTAATCATTTCAAAATACCTTAAAAACTTAATTTTCTACAAGTTAGTCATGGATAGTGGAAACCTTTTCAGTAGCAAACTAATTTTATTACTAATAATGCAATTATTTTATTTTTAGATTTTAACGGCATGTGGGAAACTGCTAAAATAAAGAAGTGAGACTAACAGTAATTCTCTCGTGTGCAAAAGTAGCCAATAAACTGTTCAGAGCAGATGTGTGTGAGACAGTGTGTTCACAGTATATGCACTTCTCACACGTTTCACACACACTTAGTGTCACTATAGCAACTCTAGCAGGATTTAAACACTCAGTCTGTCAGATGAGAGGAAGTTACCAACCAGAGGAGGAGCTGATGATTTTTAAAGGAAGAGCTGTAACTATATATAATGAAGAGGAGGAGCTGTAACTATATATGATGAAGAGAAAGACTGACAGAAACACAAAATGGCTGATAAGTGTGATCTGTGTCTGCTGGGACTGATCATTCTCTCTTCACTTCTCACAGGTAAAGAAATCTGTATTTTCTCTAAAGACATTTAGTGGAATTAGTCTGGAAAGAGTTCATTTGAACATGCTCAGATTATTCTTGCACACATTCACGTTGTGATCTCAGAGTTGTGTATTGATACACACAGATCATACTGTATTATTCCTGATACTGGACATAGTGTCACTCAAACATCTGATGATGAAGAATTATCTTCATATTAAGAGTGTGTCAGTGAACAGCTCTCTGATAAAGACTAATAGTTTATTCTGGAGAGTGTGTTGTTTGCTTTAAGTCAGGAAAAATACTATGATTTTGGGACTGATCATTCTCTCTTCACTTCTCACAGGTAAAGAAATCTGTATTTTCTCTAAAGACATTTAGTGGAATTAGTCTGGAAAGAGTTCATTTGAACATGCTCAGTTTATTCTTGCACACATTCACGTTGTGATCTCAGAGGTGTGTATTGATACACACAGATCATACTGTATTATTCCTGATACTGGACATAGTGTCACTCAAACATCTGATGATGAAGAATTATCTTCATATTAAGAGTGTGTCAGTGATTTGAACAGCTCTCTGATAAAGACTAATAGTTTATTCTGGAGAGTGTGTTGTTTGCTTTAAGAAAGAATAAAGACTGATTAAAACTTCTGCTTTTTATGCTGGTTTGTTTTATGCTTTAAATGGACATTGTGTAGGAATTTCTCCCATCTAGTGGTGAAATTGTATTTTGCATTCAAACGAATAATGCTCTTCAGCGCCTCGCTTTTCCAAATGCATGTTGCATCTACGGTCGCCGTTATGTACCAAAAAGCTATGACAGGATGTCTTATAATAGCACTTCATCGAGTTTTCCTTCGGGTGAACAGGTTTGTTATTTCAAACAAACTGCAACTTGACACAACGAACAAATGAATGTTACAGTATGAATTACTGACTGTGAAAAACATGAACTATGGCTATAGGCATACATACACAATTACTGTATGGGTCTGTATTATTCAATGTGAGGTCAGAGTATAAATGATAAATAACAGAAAATGTCAGATAACATAAAACTTGAAATAGCAAACAATGCACGAAGAGTCAGATGCTCTATTAAAATAGATTATTATGGAATTTCTAGGTCACAAAAAGTAAAACTTACAAGCTTGTTTTTAGGGCCTTCTCTACTTTACTCAATAGCTGCTATTCATCAAAGACCTGTTTAACTTTTAACTATAAATGTTCTACTGTATATATAATAAAGTACACAACCAAGCAAGAAAAAAAGCTTGTAATTAAGACCGTAACATTGACTTACCTGTCGAGAAGAAAGCAGGCAACTTCAGGGTCTCTTTTGAAAGCTTTCTCCTGCATTAGCTATCCCAACATTAACCCTTGTTTTTTGTAATCTCCGGTCACGTTTCCTTTTACGGTCTATTTTGGACTTTTTCGACGACGAGGACTCCTTATCCTGTGACTCAGCATATGTATGGTCCTCCGTTATAAATAACCGTGCAGTGCAGCCTTTTAAACTTGCCGGGGCCGTGACAAGCGCCTCTCACTGCTCTGCGCCTCCGCTTCTGCTGGCTTCAGTCACGTGACGCTGGTTCTGAACGAAAACACGTTGTGGAAACGCGTTGGCCTAGTACTTTTTGTCCCTCTCTGCTATTATAGTTTTTCAAGATGGCGGAACTACATGGAAGCCTCCGTGGACTTACCCGTCCCATGTATATAAAGACAATAAACTCTTCGTTTACTAGGATTAGTCTGATCATTGGCAGAGGTATTTGTACACCATTGAGGGCATATTTATGAATAAAAATAT
>FLSR01000588.1:89701-100645 GCA_900092035.1 Leuciscus waleckii
ATCATCACTCTGACTACAACACTCCTGAATGAAGATAACAACAGAGAGTGGAGATGTCAGCTTACTCACAGAAATCAACTCCAGACCTCAGTCAGATACACTGTCAAGTATTCAGGTGAGAAAACAGTGTTAGAAGAGCCTCATAATGTCAGTAACACTAAGGTCTATCAGTATCACTGAACCAGAACAAACTGAGGGAACAAAAGCTTCTTTGACTCTCACAGAAGAGTAACTCAAAGCATTGCTTCAAACTAGAGGTCTTCACGGGTCCACTTGGATCCGAAAACCCGAGGTCCGACCCGAGCGGGTTCGGGTCCAAAACTCCAACGAGTATCTCGGACACGGGTCGGGTTCGGTATTAGTGGCCTCGGGTCTCGGGTAATTTAAAATAAATATGCCTTTTCCAAATGGACCCGAGAAGACCCGAATTCTTTTAAACTATGTTGGGCATTTAACAAAATTGCATTATTTAAAACAACTCTGACACCGTTCTCTCATTTTTTCTAAGCGAGAGAGCAAATCCGCGCTTCTACGTGCAATGGGCTATAAGCACGGTTAACCAACCCCCCCATAAACCAACCCCCCTCCCTTTGCCAAGAACTAGTGCGCCATCATGTGGATGGATGTTTGACTAAATGCAAGTATTTTAATTGTCGTTAAGCCAGGCCTGTCAATCAATTTTAAAAATACGCGACACTGTCAGAAAAGCATGGAGGCGAAACAGACATTGCGAAAAAGGTGAGGGAAAACGAATAGTTATCTCTGCCTACATTTTGTTTCTGTCTGACTGGAGAAAGTTTGTCCTGCCATTCACCTCAACAGCTCAGATGAAACTGAAGAGAAAATGGCCGACTTCACTTATTTTTTACTCTAATGCTCAATTCACCTTCTTATACTACGCCCTAAAAGTATGTACTCTTTTTGGGAAGAAAATATGCATACTTTTGAGTGTGTAGCAGAAGAGTAGACAAGCTTTGGGACAAACTATCACGTCATTGCGTCTTTGACAGTTGCTCTCTGTTCATTCTGTCACAGTAAACTGACCTGTCAATCATCTTGTCAAAGATAAAATCCTCCACATTTAATTTAATTTAATTTCCTACTGTATCAGACAGAATGCAGAATCAGGTTGATCTGCAGTCGCGGGTCTTTCATGACAAGACTCTCCTCATATTAATTAATCACATTGAGTAAATGTTTTTATATCAGGTTAAACTTTGATTAGTCACTCAAACCTTTATCTAAACCTCTCACCATCGGTTGCACATATCCGCCATGTTTTGTAGGTTTTTTTTGACATTTTTTACTCGTGTTTGTAGTTCCTCCTCCAAAGCGCAATGGGTTGTGGGTAATATTAGCCATTATAGTGAGCACAGATCCACACTTCCAAAATCCACCGGAAATAGTAGACCATCCGGAGACTTCTGGCACACTCTTCAACATACTGTGCTTTGGGACACTTATTCTAATCTCACACACTGTTTAGGAAGGATTTCTGGACATTGAGACGCAGGGCAAGGCTGTGTTTACATCCACTGTTTATGATCATCCCTCGCTAATGTTTCACGAGTGTCCACTACTGGTGAACTCTTGAAATGAGTTTGAATGAAATGCTCTAAGCTCTTGATCACTTGGAATCCAATATGGAGCTGATTATAAATGATACATTAGTTTTAGACTCCATTATATAGGCCTGTGTGTGTGCTTGGGATGTTGAAATATATTTAAAAAATAATCTAAAAAAAGCCTAATATCAAACTATATAGAGTTGTGTGGTGTGACATGCTTCATGCCGCAATGCATGCTGGGAGCCATGAGTTTTATACTATGGGTGGCTCCCAGCATGCATTGCGGTATGAAGCATATCACCATTGTCGATGGCTTTTGTCTTTGTATATAATTGTCCCAATTCTTCCTTTTCAACAACACCAACACAGATCACTGGAATAAAAACACAGGTACATAATCACAGTGTTTTGTCTATAATTGTCCCCAATCTGCCCTGTCCGTCTCTGACTCTGTGCTCGATCTCTTCTTCAGTCATAGTGATTTCTGTCGCTGCAGTCGCTGTTCTCCTTCTTGCTCTTCTCTGGCTGATCTGCAGAAAAAGAGCTGGTGAGTTTTCAGATTTACTCCTTTACAACAATTAAAAACAGTTCAGATGAGCAAACAAACACATCATGTTCAGACTGTAAGTATCATAGAAACATGTGGATTATATGAAATTCTCAAACAGAAGTTTATTCCTGCTGAGAAATCCTGTAATGTCAATATCACAGAGTTATCAAGTCAACAATCATTTTTATTATTCATTTTAATGCTTCAACAAAATCTGATTGTTGAAAAAGCGTAATGCTTAACATTGTGTTTTTCCATAAATACTCATATTTCATGAGGCACTTTTTTTCAGACAATAAAAGAGGGACTGGCGACTCCGCGGTGAGTTCAGTAATGCAGTGATTTAGATTTGATTACTGTCTTTAAAGCTCAATAAAGTGTCATTCATGCAGTTTAACTGTTTGTTCTGAAGGTCAAAGATGAGAATGATCATAAAGGGACGTATGAGACGATCAACATGTCCATTCCTCCCGCTGCAAGAGCCAATGTGAGTCCACTAAATCATCAAACATTACGTTCACTGTCTGTTCAATAATGTGATTTAAAAGCTTTTGTGTTATTCTACATATTATAGTGAGAGATATGTCTGTTCGACAATGGATGATGAAGCAGCAAGTATGCGGCATCTGATGCCGTCGCTGATGCCCCCAGGCAAGTTTGATTTCAGCCATATTAGTGAATGGCCCAAATGGATGCGACGCTTTGAGCGTTATAGAATTGCGTCAGGCCTAGACAAGCAGTCACGAGAATATCAGGTTAATACGTTTATGTACACCATCGCTGATGAAGCTGAAGATATCCTGAATGTTCTTCCCCTGTCTGAGAAGGAGAAAAAGTCATATGAGACAGTGGAAACGGCGTTCACGCGGTATTGTGTAAGCAAACGTAATGTGATTTTTGAACGTGCACGTTTTAACAGACAATCAAGAGGCAGGAGAGCGTATCGAAGCTTTCATCACTGCTGTACATGCTCTGGCAGAACATTGTGAGTCTGGAGCTTTAAGAGACAAACTGATGCGAGACAGAATTGTCGTTGGTATACAAGATGCAAGACTGTCTGAAAGTTTGCTTTAAGTTCAAAACCAAAACAGTCAAAAAAGAAAGTGAACTGGCCAAAACAAAAGAGGCCTAGTAAAGTGGATAAAGACAGTAGATCGGCTGGGTGTGGGAAATGTGGAAATGCGGAAATATAAAGAGACACAATTGGAGAGAGTGTCCTGCATGTGAAGGGGAATGCCCTAAATGCCACAAACAGGGACATTTTGAAATGCAGAGTTGGTCAGCTGGAACGGTTAATGGCATCACTCAGAATCGAGAAGAGCAGAGCATGAAAGACTGAGTAGGTACTTAATTTCAATAAGTACTTACTTCACGAGCGCTAAAAGAGTAGGTACTTTATAGCCAGATCTCGTTAAGTATGAATGCGAGCCGTACATCATCCGCCATGTTGACGTTATCATGTCACCTACAAACCTATTACAAGCTTTTTTTACTTAAAAGATATGAGCGACTGGTTTAGTTCATCTATCTGTAAATATCTTGATATTGACGAAACTGGCTCATTTTGTGTCTTGTTGAAGAAACAGCTAGCCATTTATTTTGTGAATACATTTATGGTTGATTTCTTATATTTAAAATCCTACTAAAGTGACCCAGTTTTATCCTTAACGATATTATTTTTATTACGAAAACCCAAAATCGTCATCTCTTGAATATGTTGTTAATTTCTTTATTTTATCCACAATTTTTCACCCACAGCCAAAAGTGGCTTAAATCTCCTTTATGTTTCCCTCTTTTTCTTGTTGAATTTATAAATAACAAATAACAACAAATATATATACTTTTTGTATGTATTATGATGAATTGTTTAAAGTTATTTGACCTAGTCATTGTTCTTTTTTCCTGTGCATAAGGGCAGGTGGAGTGATGGAGGGTCTCATAAGAATTGTGTGTGTGTGTGTGTGTGTGTGTGTGTGTTTTATTCGTGAATCCCATGGGCAGATTGCTTGAATTAATGTCAGCCTCTATTTTTACGTTTGCTAATGAGACATGAGACTGGAGAAATGTAATTAGAATATCCAAATCAATTAGACCAGGTTGTTTCTAGTGCATCAAAGCCCAATACAGATTTTCATAATTTTATAACTCGTGTTGTACATAAACGCCAGCCCTCCTCCTGTGATATTTCTAATTCACATTTCCATTAATGAGTGTGCCGCTTAAAATGTTACGACCACCTCTGTTATTTTTTACCGCAGCTGTATAATTCTCCAGTGTGTTACAGTATAAGTCACTATAGTCTCCGTCCGCTGACCGTCTCATGTATGTGGAGCGCAACTGTAGAAGTAAAACTCCATTCAATTTCTACAAAGGGAAATGGATTTTAAACAATAACTTTAAAGACAGCCATACTGTGAGCTACAAGGCTGTTAACTGATAGTATTTGCTTCTGTTGAAGCTGTCAGCCCACTTAGTTATAAAACAATAGTGTTTAACTGTGGAATTCGTGATGAAAAACAACAGAGTTCTCAAGTTTTAGCTTGGAGTGAGATCACATGCGGTTAGGGGAGGAGCCCTAATGGAGCCCCGCCCCTGCCCGTCCCCGCCCGTCCCCATCCCCCAATTTTACCCATTATTCATAATTAACCAGCACAAATTGAAATTATAACAATTGGTAAATCTGATAAATGACAGAGCAATTCATCACATCAAATATACTCTTTAATGTTATATTTCAAAATTACAAATATACAAAAATTACAAAAATATAACAAATTGCTCCAAACATTTTGGAAAAACAAATCTTTTTGCATTTTGAATGTGTCTAGTCGAAATGGTATAATGATTTATCGTGTGGTGGGACATTGTGAACAAATGACATATTAGAGTATTAAGGTGTGTGTGTGTGTGTGTGTGTGTGTGTGTGTACACAAGAGTACACACTCCAGCTTATGAAATGTGTTTTGTGTTGTGTTTGTTGCACATTTTGATGATTCTGGCCTGGTTGCAAAGTAGTTGTAGAGTTTTTGACTGCATCAGTAATAATGTATACGATGGGCTATATATTAGGCTATTTATAAAAATGTTAGACGAGCTTTCTTCCAACTTACCTTCTCCATCACGACGTGTGTTCGCGCGATGTTGTTGGTTACCTAGTAACGAACGTACGGTGGCCGAGAATGTTCCGTCAACTTCCGTGTGTTTGCGCATCTATGTTGCCTAGTAACGAACGCAATCTGGCCGAGATACGTGCTGGCGGCAGGAAACTTCACTTTGTGTGCCTGCGCCTCGTATACAACATTATATATAAAGTTGCAGGACAACTTGGTTGGCATTGCCTTTTCAGCATCAGAAATACACGGTGTGGCGGTGAGCGTGTGAACTGGTTGAATTGCGTGTGTCTCACGGCCAATGCGTGACTTGAGAACCCTGAAACTACATTACCCATGATGCTACAGAACATTACACCAATCAGAGAAGCGAAACAAGCAAAACGTGGCAAAAGATCTTGCTAGCTCCGCCCACTCCAAAGAGCCACCAATACTTGCATATTTGAATATATACACTCTCTAAAAAAAGCAGGGTTGTTTCAACCCATGTTTGGGTCAAATATGGACAAACCCAACTGTTGGGTTTGAAAAATGTTTTTTTCTGATTTTAGAGTGAATGCATATTTTGCAATAGACTTAAAATATATCGCTTGAAATCAGCAGTTCAAATCTGTCTGGCTGCTACAACAAAACTGTGATTGGTCACTTTACATGTCAATCAAATGGTCTAGTATTATTTATTTATGTACTATTATTTTAATATTTACTATTATTTAAAATATTAATTTAAATTTTTTTTTTTTTTTGTGAAATTTTGTGAAATTTTGTGAAATGCATTTTGTTATTTTATTCGTTTATTTTTTTTATTTTTATTTTTTTACTGTTTATGTTTAATTTTATTTTCTATTTCAATTGTAGTTATAGTTTTAATTTATTTCCAGTTCGTAATTTTAGTGCTTCAATTTAAAATTATTTCAGTTAATTGCCAAGGAAACATTTCTCATTTTCGTTTAGTATAGCTTTATTTAAAAAAAAAAAAAATGTTTCTAATAGTTTTAGAACAGTGGAACAAACTTCATACCTGTCACTCACATGAGATCCACCAATAGCAAACCACAACCATCCAATCAAGCCCCGCCCACATTTGTTGTTGTTCCAGAAGCGTTTCACTCAGATATACGTCACTATAGAGAAGAAAAGATTATTGTAACTTCCATTTCATGCTGACTTTAAACAAACACCGCTCCTTCTAGCAGCTCTTGAGGACTCATTCGTCCTTGCAGACGAACATGGTATTTTAGGGTCATTTACTCCCAGTAGAGTTGATCACGCTCATGGATCAGAAAGGAATCGATGCTGATTAGAACATCTCCAATCCGAAGGGAGCGACTCTGGATAATTGGTCTGGGAATCACAGGAATTAACAGCCTCCATATGTCCTCTCAGCTGTGATGTTAAAGACTGGCAGTTTCGCTTCGGTGTGTGTTTGACAGCTAAAATGACACGTTTCGCTTCACTGGAAAACTAAATTAAACATTTATCTATTTATTTATCTCTGGCAGATTTGCCTTTTCAGTTCATTTAGTGACAAGTTCAAAGTAAAGTGTTATTTTAGTTACATTATATTTCTTTAAAACATTTTTGTATGTATTTTTTTTTGCACAAAAATTCACTAAATTGAAAAATCTGTCATTTAGTGCTATTGCCCTTTTGTCATTCCAGATCATACTGACTATAAATGTATATGTATGTGTGTTTGTATGTGTATGTGTGTGTGTGTGTGTGTGTGTGTGTATGTATGTGTGTTTGTGTGTGTGTGTGTGTGTGTTTGTGTGTGTTTGTGTGTGTCTGTCTTTCTTATGCTCATCTTATATTTTACCATTTTTCGTACTATTTATTTATATTTAATGCACAGTGTAAGTAGCTGACCAGGTTTACATTTCACTGCAAGTTATGTGTTATGTTCTGTATGTGTATTATTTATGTATTATTATGTGTTATGTTCTATATGTAATCTTGACCAAAATGGTCCATAAAGTTTGTTACCTATATTTAAAGTCTTTTAAAGCCACTGAAGCCAGTTTTCAGTGAGTGCAGAGTTAAATGTCTGTCTGTTCCTCTTTGAAATGTTTGTCCTGTTTTGTGTTCCTTTGGGGAAAAAAACAACAACAACAACATAAATTATTTTCATTTCTGCGTGAACTATTGTATTCCTTTAAAACATTTGAACATGAAACATCCAGCCTCTAAGGCCTCGTTTACACTGCAGGTCTTGATGCCCAAATCTGATTTGTTACCTTTTATCGATTTTTTTTAGACCATCCGTTTACACGTTCTTTCAACTGTGACCCATATCCGGTCATGTGTTTACACTTGCCATACTATCTGAAACATCGCGCATTCTTAAAGGGTTAACTTCCCTTGCACAGATGGACGAACGCGAAATATGCTTGATGTTAGCTCTGCGATATATGCGAAGTTCGCCAAACATCACCATGATTATGAAGCAAAGGAGGACGAAAAGTGCCATCATTCCAGCGTGCGCATATGTTTAAGTTATTGTGTGTGAGAGAGATCTCAGGACTGGCGGGAGCATATTCTGTTTAAATATTGGCTTTAACGAGGAGCGGTCGGTTCGAAATTTTGTTGTGTACAACAATATGTTGTGTCAACGTTTGTCCACATTCCTCTCCTACGACGACACAACGTTTTGCCAGGCCAACCGTCCCTTTGCAGATGCACGTCGGGGTTTCTCTCATCTTTAAACCTCGGAGACGTTGCCTAATGCCTCAGACCCGATCCGAAATCCGATCTGCCTGTTTACATGACAGTTGCATTGGCACATATCCGATTTATTTCCACATATGAATGAGGTCTGAAATGGATCTCGACATTTCCGAATGCATGCGTTTTTTTTCCTGTTTACACTGTCATAGAAGACATCCGATCTGTGTCACATATAAGCAAAAAATCGGAATTGGGTCACATTTCACAGACAGTGTAAACGAGGCCTAATTGGCTGTTGATCATCGTCAGCTTTTGAAATGTGTAATTTAAAACATCTCGTAACATAGCCTATATCTGAACGTTTAAAGAATCACTAACATTTTTCAGTTGCTCTTCAGTGACATTTGTCACACTTGCACTTCATATATTTAAAAAAAAATAAGGTAACTGGCTAAAAATAGTGTCTGAATTGAATTGATTAGGGCCAGAACTGGTGTATTTATTTCATGGTCTTGGAGTTTGAGGTTGGAAGTTTGACTCATTAAAAGTAAGCAATCTAAGAAGAGCACACACAACACCTCACAACATCACAGCCAAAGCCCACAGCCAAAGCACCACACAGATCTTCTTCATAGTATATGCAGAAAAACATTCCGTTTTTCCGAAGCTCTCTTAATGCCAGTATAAACAGACTGATGTGCTTTTTCTTATCCTAAAGTAAAGACTTACTACTTCTCTAACTTCATTAAAATGTCCTTCCGGGAGTGAGACGAGCGTCTCTCTGTGACTGAAGGTTTCGTCTGCTTCTGTTGTTTTCACTTGTTTAGGCTAAGTGCATCATTTTACAGTTAACTTGCTTGGCAGGCCTTGAAGCTGCTATTTTAAATTTCATATTTCATATTAATGAAGTTGCTTAAATGCAGCAAGCTACTTTTTCCATGTAGCAACTCTCAATTGGGATACAAGATGTATTAAATTGTAATACTTATTTTTTGTTTGTACAGTACGTTTGTACAGTTTAATGCAGATTTTGAGACAATTTGAATGTCAAGACATCTAGTTTCATACTGTAAAACAATGCCAATTAATGACAAATGATCAAAATACAGTAAACATGCAGATTAAAATTAAATGCATGTTTAGTTTTGACACGAGTTAATAAACCTGGCAGTGTATAGCACAATTATTGTTGTCTCTTTCTTGAATAAAAGCATCTGCTAAATGCATAAATGTTCACTGCATTAATGATCTGATCATCTAATAATATGCATAACATTGATAATATGCACATATTGATATGCTGCAATATCTATATGCATATATTTTAACTAAAACATTTTAATACTAAAAATACTTACACAAAGGCTTTAATGAGCATGCAATGCAAATGAATTGTTTACTCAAAGTTTTGAGATGATTCTCTGAACTGATTCACAGAAACGGAATCAAAATCACAAAGTCTAGCGCCACTTTTGCTATTGTAGTTAAAATCTCAAAAAAGAAAGATTGTGTAACAAGCACTCAATAGGAAAATTAACAGCAAAAAAATCATTAAATCATTCATATTTAACCAAATTAAACCAAATCATTCTGATGACAGAGTTTGAGGGTTTAAGAAACACAAACCAACATTTGAGATGCTGTGATTCGATTGGTCCGCTGGTTATTCCAGTTACCAATCACAGTTTATGTTGCGCATCAAGGGATTTATTCAGTAAATGTGTTTCCATCATAGTTTACGCTCATGTCTCCTTATCAGCTAAAACACACGTATCCTCATCAATTGAGCGCAGAAGTTTTTATGCACATTTCATTGCACACTGGCATTTCCATCCAGCAGTTTATTTTTATGCCATATCCCAAAATGCGCATAAAAATAGGTGGATGGAAACATATACCGAATGTCACTTGATTTTATTTCACCATCCAAATCATTGAAAATATAATGTGAATATTAAACATTTCATCCTAATTATGGTTCTCCCCGTACCTCTCCACTTTCTCTGAATTATAATGTGCCAAAAAGCCTGAAGGGGAAGGAGAGTCTGAGAAGAGTCTAACGGACATGTTATGAATCATGTGACAAGCACTTTGACACACTACATCGACCTTCATATGGATTATGTAATTCAATAACGATGTTTGGCCAACAGCATCATAAATCTCCTGAAGAAAAAGCTCATCCCACGCCGCTAATTCCAAAACGTCATTTTAGAGCTACTGTCGTACCACTGATTGCAGACTAATGCAGTTATTAATGCAGAGAGAGCAGAGGCACAAAAAGTGGGTATGTGCTATATGCAGCGCAATAAGGGTGGAGCACCATGGGGGCGCCAAACCGATGGTAAAAAAAAAAGTTACATTATTTTTTTGCTATTTTCTATATGTAGCTGCTGTTGTGCGTTTCTAAATAATTTCTGCATTTCCTCAATATTATATAACATTTTAGAGGACTAACAGGCTAGAGTATAGGCGTCCTCATAAGATTCCATCATATAATTTTGACATAGAAGCCTCCAAGAACCAGACGTCACACTTTATCCATCTTTTTGGATGACAACTCACTACTCGTAACTGCTCCCGATATCATATCATAATATCCATAGGGGAGGGGGCGGGGGCGCCGTGAGCGCTGAGCGAGCAGTACGAGTAGTGAGTTGTCGTAGAAAAAGATGGACAAAGTGTGACGTCTGTGCTGGAGGCTGGCAAATATTCATGTTAACAGATATTAGCGCTCTAAAGTGTGGCTGAAAAAGCCCGGTAAAACTTTACATTTTTTTAAAACCAAAATAAAATGTTACTCTTATCTGTGTAATAAGCATGTGACCCGTTTCAACTCCAACTCTTATCTGTGAAATGAGCATGTGACCCGTTTCAACTCCACCACTCAAAGAATCGGAATCAAAAGGAAGAATCTGAATTGTTGCTGCATACCCCTCTGACACTGGGTAGTTGCGCCCCTGAGAGAGAGAGAGAGAGAGAGAGAGAGAGAGAGAGAGAGAGAGAGAGAGAGAGAGCGAGTGAGAAAGAAATAAGTGTGTGTGTGTCT
>FLSR01000588.1:101055-111786 GCA_900092035.1 Leuciscus waleckii
GAGCTGTATGTAAGAAATGTATTTCAATTAATCATAAAATGGCCCTGATATGTCACTAGACATTAAGAAATCATGTTCATTTCAAATACTTATATATCACTGACAACAGTAGTCCGGCCAGGATATTGTCATTTAAAAAGTGAAGTTGCAGCCCTCAACTGATGTTGATGTTGTCATGTTGTGTTTTGGCCTGAAGCTCCACCCTCCGGCTATCTACCAATCACGAAGTCAGTAGTGTCTCGGCATCCGGGTTGCCAGCTCTGCTCTAGTTACCACAGCTGCAGCTACAAACGTTCGTGCTGGATCCTGCAGCCTATCTGGCAACCTCGAGTCAGGGGGAGGGGGAGGGGATACACCGCTCTATAATAATTTGAAAGTGATTGCAGTACCAGTTTTGGCCTCAATCTTACATATGGCTCCTTTAAGATAAAAAATATACATGCATTTTAATATGTATTTAATTCTATAAAATGTATTAAAGTGCCCCTATTATGCCGTAATATAGCCCGTTTGTGAGTATAAAAGGTCAAAGTGCACACAATGTGGAAAATCTGAACTATCGTCAGTAATTCCAGTCTTTTGTAACATTTAATGTAACAAATTTGCATAATTCCCGCCTATGGTATTCATTGGCTGCCCGCGAACAACGTAGTCTTGGCCCCGCCCTCAAACACTGAAGCTGGTTTGTGTTTTCTGCTCTGCAAAAGCATATTCTCTTTGTAAACACTTCTAAATGATGAGGATGTGAAGAGTCAGAGGTTAAAATGACCACAGCGATAACATTTGGTAACACTTTATTTTACAGTGTCCTCGTTACATATGTTACATGTACTTCCCATAGTAATAACAGTAAATTATGCATAATTACATGCAACTAACCCTCAATCAAACACTAACCCTACCCTAACCCTATAGTAAGTACATGTAGTTGCTTAATATTACTCAGTACTTAAATATATAATTACACTGTAACAATGACACCTTAAAATAAAGTGTAACCGAACCTTTTGTTGTGTTAATTTTACTGACGATTGACGACCAATTTATTTTAAAAAAGCAATGGGCGAAAGTTTGCACCAAATCTGTGGAAAGTGTCAGGAAATGCATTTTAAAATACAAAAATCCTCTTTTTTTTCCGGAGCTGAGCTTTGGGACTTATTTTCTTTGTCCTGACCACAGTTCATGATTCATTTAACGCTTTCAGTTTGGCTTTTTCATCTTTAGCCTGTAGCGGTGATACTCAATGATGTGATGTCTACACTGAGAGCTAAATGAGAGACTTTATAATTTATGCTCCATTGTGCAAATGTTTCATCCAGACAATGAGGCCATAGATGATAATCAATTGGTATTCATCTTTAGTCTAAGCTGCGCAAATGTTGGTCTGATGCTAATATCATCGCTCCGAGATAAATAGGCACTCGAGCAGGCGAGTCACATTACCCTTCACCGCTCACCACCCAGAATATTCAGCTTTCCTGAACAGACATTAAAATCACATCTTATCATTGAGAGGGAGGCCAGAGATCAAAGCGCGTGGAAATCATATTATTGAGACTGAACATAGGAGCATTAAGAGCCCAAATAAACCAGGGACATTGAAGGCCCTGCCAAAGTGAAGGTGCGATATGCAATTATTTTCCACCTCAAAAAGTCATTTTACATCAAATGAACTGATAAAATATGTTTAAAAGAAAATTTCACCCCAGAATGAAAGCTTCAAAAAACGATGCAAAAGCATCATAACAATAGTCCGTCTGACTCGAGCCCTCTTCTGAAATCATATAATCCGGTCAACTGTTGAACCGGATCAGTCGGATTTGTGAACGAATCTTTTAGACTGAATCACTGAGTCAGTGAGTTGAACTGCAAAACCGGATCAGTCGGATTTGTAAACAAATCTTTTAGACTGAATCACTGAGTCAGTGAGTTGAACTGCAAAACCGGATCAGTCGGATTTGTAAACAAATCTTTTAGACTGAATCACTGAGTCAGTGAGTTGAACTGCAAAACCGGATCAGTCGGATTTGTAAACGAATCTTTTAGACTGAATCACTGAGTCTGTAGCTGTGTCCCAATGTGAAGGCTGCATCCTCCGAAGGCCGTATTTGAAGGCCGATTGGCCGCATTTGAAGGCCGATTGCGTCACAGCGGCGCGACGAAGGACGTCCCAATTCAGTTCTGCATCCTCCGAAGTCCGTATTTGAACATGTATTTGAAGGCCGGTTGCGTCATCGCGACGTGACGAGACGAAGGCTACCCTGATTCAAAAGCGACGCCAAATGCGTCCTTCGTTTCTCCGTGAAAGGAAGGATACATAAATGAACACTTAACGGCCTATCCTACCCCATAAGTCATTGCGCGCCGTTGACGACAGCATTCATTTATTTATTTATTTTTAAAGGCGGTCGAGACTAGAGATCGGTGGTGGACAGCAAATTCACATTTAAATGTAAGTATTATGTTTTCATTTATTTAAATGGCTAGCGAAACCGAGTTAAAGTTTATTATAAACTTCATCTTAACTCCTTCGTCACTATTGCGTGGCTTCATTTGTCAGGTAGTTTGAGGCAAAACTTGTGCTAAATTAGTTTAACGACCTATTGCACTAGTCTATCTCACTTGTGTATTAGCTAAAAGAAATATGCTAAAGAAATAAGCCCACAACAATAAGAAAAGCAGTTGATAAGGCAATGGGGTTTCACTTATATGTGTTTTTGTAGTGCTGTCATGCAATGTGGTTTTAACAAAATTTGAGTATATAGAAATATGATTTCTTAAGTATTTTGTATGCATGTCTTGATGTGTCATATTTTGCAGTGTTAACAATGCACTTAAGATTGCACCCCTGTGTTAAGCTTTTTTAGAGCAATTCAGGAGAAAAAAAACACGTCTTTGCTGAAATGTATTGTGCTGTTGTTGTTAACAAGCCATGGTTAATTTGCTCTGCCCTTAGGATTGCAAGTGTCCTGGGACAGGTGAGGGTGTGAGTGGGAAACCCACTGCTGAAACTCGGCCCTGGTTTGTCCTCAGGGCCCAGTTCAGCAGTGGGTGCCCACAGTGAGGAGGAGCCAGCACCAGCAGCACCAGCACCAAGGCAGAGGCGAAGAGAGGAGGGAGAGGATGGACAGGCTGTTTTCTCTTCTTGAGAAAATGATTGAAAAATATGTATTTTTTCTACATATTCTTTAACTTTTTTTCATAATTTTTTAAAAGGAAAGAAAATCTGTACATTATTTTTTATGCAACTTTAAATGTGTAAATAAAAGAGAATGAATTGTTCTGGACATTGTTTATTTTTTTGACAGTCATAATTTCTACTTGAAACAAACTCTTGTATACCTTTTTTTTTCAAATAAAATTGGTAAATGAAAATCATTTGTTCCACGGGCTACATTAAAGTACTTTTTCCAACTATTAACAACATACGTTAAACATATCAAAATCTGCTGTACCGTACATCCGCCTTGGCCGTACAGCAGCATCAGTAGGTTACTTCACATTTGTACGTGAATATTTAATGAAATATGCAGTTCCGAAAATAAAAGTCTCATATAAGTTTGATATGTCCCATATCAAAGGACGCATCTGAAGCGCTCGGACCGGTCAGCCTACAAGGACTGTTCTTGTCGCTTGGCAACCGTGACAGCTGCCATGACGAGCGCGAGAAATACTGGACTTTTTTATATTCAATTGGGTTTTATATTCAAACAGGGCTAAACCAAAAATACATGACCTGGCAGCGCCGGGGCTGAAACATCCTCACCATGTCCTCCAGTAAAATATAAAACATAAAAATGACAATAGCCAATTCTGGCTCCATAGCTGTTTACTCAATTAGGCTATATCAAATGAATGATCAGGATGGCAGCAGCTGTCCTCTCGCACCGTTGAGGAGCGGTGATCAGAAACACCTGGTTGCGCAATTAGGAAATCCTATGAAGGCTACGCAAAGACTGCATCCTTGAAGTCTTCAGTCCTTCGAAGGATGCAGCCTTCACATTGGGACACAGCTGGATCAGTCGGATTTGTGAATGAATCTTTTAGACTGAATCACTGAGTCAGTGAGTTGAACTGCAAAACCCGATCAGTCGGATTTATTCAAAAGATCTGATTTAAAAGAATCATGTGTTTGTTCATGAATCAGAATCATACTTCTCTCATCAACTCTCATGCGTCAATATGATCAATAATGACAAATCTAATGTGCACATGTGTATGCTTTTATGATATTTTAGTGATACTTCTATTCACTTTTATTATAATTAAAAGAGCAGCCATGCAGGATATTCAAATAGCCAAATACAGTACAAGATGAGTGCTATTAATAATATATTAGTATATTTTGGACATTTCTAAATATTTAAAAGGCAGTTATCATTAAATAAATTTTGTTTTATTTTAATCTACTGGCAATCATAATTAAAGCTAATTTTTGTTTATAATTTGTTGCTAATAAACATTCCTTCACATTGCCAGCTGAAGAATGTGTGTATTTGCACTGAACTCTGTTCTAGAAGGATCAACTACTTTACAGACGCCTGACAATAGGTCAAACTATGAAGATGGAGCTTCTTTAAGATTTTATATGACAACTGATGGATGGTTTTGGACAGATTCCTGCCCTTAGATTGCGTTATCATCTTGCCAAGGTCAGGAACCCTACAGCCCAAACCCATCATAGGTTGACATATTTTATATATATATATATATACACAAACACTCACTGCTATAGCCTATAGAATGCAGTTTTTAATGCCTCTGAAATTCAAGATATTGGGGCAAAAAAATGACCCGTTATGACTTTTTTTTTGTCTCATATTTTTATCATATGACATAGTTAAACAATTTCACACGAGTAACGAGTATCACACAAGTGCTGTTTTTGTCCTGAACAGCAGGAGTGCAAATGTGATATTGATTTTATACAACAGTTCAATACATAAGTTAATATTGTATTATATTTAAGACTGTATATTGTCTGTTTTTGCTCAAGTTTGCCATCAAAAATATTACCTATAAGCCAGAGCAGAACTGTTGTGTGTCTCTGAGCAACACAGCGGTGTTTCGTTTCTGAACGAATCTGTGTTTTGAACAAATCAGGTGAATAAATGATTCAATGGCTCATTCAACGAGAGAGTCATTTACTTCTACATTCCTGAAGGAATCGGCCGATTGAACGAATCAAATTAATGAATGACTCAATGACTTACTAATTTAGACATTTATCGCCGCCAACTGGCAGTTTTAGTTTCTTATTTAGAGTATCATTTAATAAAAAAAATAAAATGACAAAAATATTTCCATATTAATAAAAAAAAAACTTTAAATTTGTGTAATAAATTCTGTTGAATCAAACTAAATATTTCTTTCTAAAGCTACTTTTTGTCTATTTGATGCTTTTCTCATTTAACACAATAATGACTTTAAATTATCTTTAATAATTAGATTAAAGGACAATTCTGGTATTTAACACTTTGAGTCTATTTTGTAGTTTGTTTTGGATGAACAAGTTTTGACAATGGTTCCTGTCTCGACTTTTTGACTATTTTAGAATTGCCCATGACCGCTTTAGAATGGGAGTCTATGGCCATGCACAAACATGCCCTTAAAACAACCCTTAACGTTCGTTTTCAAAACTGTGCAACTCACGAGTGGTTAGTGGTGTTCCTTGATGATTAAAAACAAATATATCGCGCAATGTATGATTTCAATCCGTTTATTTTTCTTAAGTGGAACTATTTTTTCAGATACCTCACAACCGCGTATAAACTTCCGCTCGATATTTGAGTCTGAAGCGTTGGCACACTCCCGACCACTTGATGGCGATAACGTGTCTAGCGCATAGAGTAAAAAAAGGTCTCGCGGGACAGTCACAGTCGAGTTCAACTTCATACCCAAGGCCTCAACATTGCACTGGTCACTGAGCCATCCAATATGGTAAATATTTGTGCGGTCAGAAACTGCGGTAAAATCCCTAAAAATAGGAGTTGTCATCGGATTCCTTTCCACAACCCTGAACGACTAAAGTTGTGGCTTTCATTCCTCGGGTTTGACATAAACACCCCTTTAGATGTTCTTCGAAAAGCTGACCATCGTGTTTGTGCATTTCACTTTCCGGGATGAGGACTATGTTAAATCTACAGGTTCTCGAAAAAAGTCTCAGAAGAAACTCTATCTGAAAAGGGCAGCTGTACCGACGCTCAGTGGACCAACGCTAGACGAAGAAGACCTTTCCGGTAGCGCAGTAATATCAACGAGCAATGAGTCCTCCAACGGAAATCAATGGGATTTTACAAAATGCCAAATAAAACACGACAGAAACTGTATTTCGCTACGCTACTTGTTTTATACCATCAATGAACACCACTAACCACTCGGTGAGTTGCACAGTTTTGAAAACGAACGTTAAGGGTTGTTTTAAGGGCATGTTTGTGCATGGCCATAGACTCCCATTCTAAAGCGGTCATGGGCAATTCTAAAATAGTCAAAAAGTCGACACAGGAATTGTCAAAATTTCTTTGTCCACCACTCCTGTTCATCCAAAACAAACCACAAAATAGACTCAAAGTGTTAAATACCGGAATTGTCCTTTAACTAATTGCAAATTAATCGGATTTCAAATTTGGCTGAGAAATTACCATAAAGTTAAAGTTACTGTAAGTATGACCAACTGCTATATATATATATAAATAAATATATATATATATACACACAACACACACACACACATATAGATACACACATACATACATACATACACACACACACATACACACACACACATATCATTCTCATTAATATAGGCAAATATGAAGTGTGCAGACATTTTTATCATCCACATTTTTTCATACAAAATGTGTTAAAATGAAGTGTGCTATCTAAAGGTTGCACTTCAGAGTATGTGTTAATGTGACATTTAAAATGCAAATGTAAAAAAACAAAAAACAAAGCAAGCATTTTAGGGATGAAATAAAGAGATTTACCTGAGAGTGAAAAGCACCGTTGAAAACGTGTTCATGATAATTAGTAGCCGACAAGAAATAATTAGTGCCACATCATTTGAAGCACAACACTGAATCGGAAACAGCATGTCACTGAATTCTTCATCATTCATTAGTTTGAGTAATTGCAAACAGCTTTCAGATAACGCCGCCGACTAAACCCAAGTCACTTATCAGAGCAAATGTTACTGCACTCAACGGTCATGGCCAGAATTAAGCCCTATTTCACCATTCGCTCTGGATTACAGAAAGCAACAAAAAAAGCTACAGAAGACATGAAAGCAAAGTCCTAATGCACACTGCAAATATCATCTGCTTTATTCACGCAGCACTGTAAGAAATCCACACTGTGTGTTTAGTGCGAGGAAAGAGCGGTAGAGACTTTAATCACGCTAAATGATTGAAAGCCTCTAACAGCGATGGTGCCTTTCTGAAGCTCGAGTCAATCAATAAGTAAAGAACGGGGGAAAGAGAAAGTCGAGAAACGTATCGCTCTCACACAGTGCACAGAAGTTCTTAAAAAATCTCTTACTTTGAGAGCTGAGAGTTGAAGACTGAAATAGAAACGAGCAGTTGTGGGTAATTAGATGTAATTAGCTTCATTGAGAGCACAGTCAGTCCAGATGATTCCACAGCACTGATCTCTGTGCGTTTCCACCTGTCGAGAACCTCGGCTTCAGAAAGCACTCAATATCTTCATAATCGTTCGGTAATTATAGAGTGTTTTTTCTCTTCTTATCAGGGACATCTAAAGACAAGATATATATAAAGCAATGTTTACATTCAAATGTAATTGCAAGGCAGATGCTTTGTTTTCACAGCAACATACAACAAAAGTACAGTGGTGGAGGTACAGTGATGATGGCAGATGCTCTCGGTACATTTATACCGTGGTATTGAATAAATACCATATTCATGTATCATGGTATTTGCATAATACAAGTGACTTTTAAGAATACCAGAGCTCGTCTATACGGAGAGTCCCGTTCTACATGTCTAAAGCATAAAAATAAAAAAAGATCGTATAAACCATGATTTAGCTTTACATGGTGAAAATGGCTTGTGCATAACGGAAACTTGAGCGCCGCTCGGACTATGTGTTACAGTAGCTGGCATCCAGCTTAAAGTTGCATTGCTGCCACCTACAGTACTGGAGTGTGAAACAGATTAGTGGGGGAAAAAAACAGGTGATGACTGCGTGCGTGGCGGGTGGTGGGCCGGCCCGCCGGCCGTCCTGGAGTACCGACCGTTCTGTGATTCTCCAGATCACACAGATGGCCAGTCCGCCCCTGGCTCCACCTATCGGCTATAGTAACGCGTGCCATAAAGCAAGTCAAATTTGTAGTTTCTTATGTCTCATACGAACTACATATCCGCTACCCGATCTGGCAAACTTGCATAGTGCGGTTATAGCCGATAGAGGGTCGCTAAGCGAATGCAGGAGTGCCGTTCACCGTTACGAGTTGATGAACCACTGAAACGATTTTGGAAACATAATTTTAAGGTACAAAAGAATATTTGGTGTTGCTTTAATGCAAATGCAATATTTTATATTGAAAAAAAAAACAAACATAACAAATAGTACCAAAAGTAATACTTATATTTAAATAACAACAATATGATGTCTAATATTAATGTAGTATCATTTTAATAAAAATAATAATATAATGTTTAATGCTTATATCCTGTAATAAAGATCTGATAATGGTCTTCAGACACCTTTGATTGTGTTTGATGGTAATGAAATTTAATTTCTTTGGAACCAAGTGAACATATTTGGGAAAACTCAGTTGTTCTCTGACAGTAATATTTGTAGATAGAAATACTTTTATTAAAAACATACACATAAAAAAATAATAATTTGGTTATAATGATATGAATGCTTTTTTTTAAATCAACATTATTAAAGGGAAGGTTAAAGTCCAGGTGAGACAAGCTCACAATTAAAAATAAGGGGAAAGTAATTAAAGAGTGTTAAATGTATCTTTATGTGCGAAAACAGCCGTAAACACCTAATTAAAGGAACTTTACTGAACCTTGTAAAACCTGATGTCGTTTAGCTGAAGGAATCGGTGCATTTGGATGCAATTTAAACGAGTCGTGAATTGCATTTATTTATTTTTTCATAAGTTTTCATAATGTTTCCTGAGGTGCAGTTATAACTTCAGTATGGTTTGTACATCATAAACATAATTAAGAATTAAAAGGCCATTTTCTACCCTCTGATTAAAAACACTCCGTTTAAAGGGGCGTGTCTCTTTCAGACTTCACTGCTGTGATTGGGTAACGTCATTGCATGCATGTGAAACTCTTTTGAAAACTTTTACATCTGCTGAGATTAACTAATCACGAAGAGTGTTGATTATAATATTATATATAAATCTACACCCTCTGCATAAAAGGGTTGCAGCGACCGTTTCCTTCCCCATGACACTACTATCATATCTGCAGAATTATAAATCATATCTATGCATCAGTGCCAGCCTTTCCCTGTCATTGCTCCCATGCATGCATTAGTTAAGCCATTCATTATTCCCTCTCTCTTACACAGACACACCGATACAGCAATGTCCTCAAGCATGCCTTCTTCTGTATGTAATGGTGCCCAGGAAGCTCATTGCATTTCATAATCTCCTCTCAAGTTTGTCTGCTAGTTGAGTCATTTATCTGCTCAGTGGCGGTCTGAGCCGTTTATTCCCCATCGGCAGGTGAGCATATAGAGCGACACACCGAGAGATCAAAGATCTCACCGGGATCAGTCGCAATAACTGAGTCTAAGCGTTCCTGCTGCCGGCGGGACACTGCAGGTGAGACGCCTAATCTCATCCAGTCGAGTTCACTTTCCCCCCGAGGCTGAAAACTGTTGCTATATAACAGTGGCTTTATGCTGCTTTTTAACAGCAGTGAACTGCAATTTCTTGCTTTAGTAGTTCAGTCGATCTGAATCACACCATAAACAGTTCTGGATCTTTCTGGATAAATGATTTAACAAAGATGAAACGTAGTTTGCTAAAGTTTTATTCTTCAAAGTGTTGTCAACGGTTACCCAAAAATAAATGCTTTAATGAGTTATGAATGTGTAAATCTATAAGGAACACTTACTGTACCAACACTAAATCATCAGTTTTCTCACTTTTCATCACTTTTGAATTAACAGCAGCACAACCCTCGTGAGCTGTCACTTTATATTTGATCGTTTTTCCCACTAAATTAACATACACACACGGACACACACAGACACACAGACACACAGACACGCACAGACACAGACACAGACACAAACTTGATCCAAACCAGATCCGTGTTTGATTTGAAACCTGATGAAATGACATTTTCAAGTCTGAAGATTCAAATTAGTTTTGGGACGCAATACATAAGTATCATCTTACAAAGTGTACAAAAGTGCCGGAATACATTTTCACTCATTCTTTCCTCATACAACAAACTATGTGAGTCACAGTATATGCATGAATATGTGAAATTAATGTCATTTATGGTATCGAGCAGATGCAAGTGAGAAAGTCTCTTGGCATCATGCTGACATTATTACTTTAAAGGGGTGGTTGATTATGATTTCACTTTTTTTTTTACTTTAGTTAGTGTGTAATGTTGCTGTTTGATCATAAACAACATCTGCAAAGTTACGACACTCAAAGTTCAAAGCAAAGGGAGATATTTGCTTTTAAAGAAATTGCTTTTTAAGGACTACAACAAACGGCTGGTAGAG
>FLSR01000588.1:111861-131537 GCA_900092035.1 Leuciscus waleckii
CATGCTATATAAAAATATCTGTGGGGTATTTTGAGCTAAAACTTCACACACACACCCTGGGGACATCAGAGACTTATTTTACATCTTGTGCAAAGGGCATCATATCACCCCTTTAACAAATGATGCATTTATGATATCAACTACATACTGTCTGAATAAACGGTCCTAATTTCATCACTTACAAAATCACAGTGTGGAAGGATTGATCAAAACTGATCTGATTCAAAAACCTAATGTGCATGATGTGAAAGATGCTATATCGGATCATTTCTTGCAATGTTTCAACTAGCAACCTTCTAGTTCTGAACTTCAACCCCTACAAAACACCACCTTGTTATTGTCAGGACGACTTCTAGACAACAAAATGCAAAACTGGAAATAAATCAAGCACACCAGATCTGAAGGACATGACATTTTTACAAAGTGAAATTCCTTCAGATGCATCTTTGGCTTTTGAGGATTGGCAAAACATATAATTATTTCAAAAGCACTTGAGTCGGTGCAGCTGTGTGTATGCATGCCAAACACAAATCAACAAGCAGGCTTTTAATGGCCCGTTGTCCATCAGGAGAGACCATTGAAGCGTTCGCCAGAGATTCAGTGGGACCCTCCACTCCAGTCCAAACCAATCTACAAATATAGCTCTGGTAAACTGAAAGTATTTAAAGAGACAAGATAATGAATCGTTCTAACCTGCATTTCACAGCACTTCAATCACTGTCACACATGCACAGCATGAAGGTATTTTATTATAGAAAGTTCACCAACAGAGCGCCGGCCGTTGTCCTATTCAGCCGAAGCAAATCTCAATTAAATTAATCTGAATAGGTGCCATGAAAGAATGACAATTCAGTCCCCAGTGCTTTATCTAAAGGAATATGTCGACGGTGTCGTTGCGGATCGGATTCCTCAAGGTGCCGCCTTTGCACAGAGCTTGAGGGAATTTCGCCACTGAAAAGTAATCAGCCAGAAGCACATTTAATTCCCCCTACACAAGTGAATTAGGGGCCGAGATGCGACGCACAAAGAGGAATATGATTATGGAGAAAGTGGAAGAACTGAGGATAATTTTTAATAAGGTGACTATCCGAATAATTCGTTTAATAAAGTGTTATCAGAACGTACGGTCCGACCCCATGAAATTGCAAGACAATTATGGCCTCAGACCTTTTTTTTTTTTTTTAAAATTTTATAAAGTATGCAGGTTCACAAATTGGTTGACAATTTCACAAAGTATGCAGGTTCACAAATTGGTACAAAATGAAAGAGGACTTGAAAGGGGCTTTTTTTTTTTTGTGTTAACAATTTTGACTCTGAAAATTGCTGAAAAGTTAAATAATCATCCAGGCCACTGGTCCAAAGCACTCAAATCTCATAATAAAAGACTAATATTGGGTGGATAAACTGAATGCATTGATTTTGTTTCTGACTTTAGTGATTGTTGGCTTTCTAGTTGTACAATATGAGCTTTGGTAAAAGTCAAGAGTGATCTTATGCCAGACTATAAAAATAATGAAATACTTAAAAGAGTTTGGTCATGATGGGATCGAAGACTGCCTGAAAAAAATAAATAAAAAATAATTAAAAAATGTTAAGATCCCTGGTTTTTGAAACATTGTTTTTAAGACATCAATAATCAGGGCTGAGTTTCTCATTAGTAAGTATTGAGAGGCTTTTGTGAAGTTCATTATTATCTACTTCAGTGGTTCTCGCTGGTTTTGCTTCAGGACCCATATTTACATTTGACCAACACAGAAGAAAAGGTGTTTCTTGCACCCTTAAAGCCGAAGTGCATAATTTTGTCCAATGTTAAAATGTTTTTCTCCGCTATATCCAGCTTAAATTGCAGTCAACTATATGATATTCATAACATGATTCTTCCAACAGAAACATTAGCTAACATTAACTAATTATGAGCAATATAATTTTTGTTTAATTATGTTACGTTAATGTAAAAAAACATAAAAAATCATGCTTTTGTTAATCATAATTGCTACATAACATTGAAATTATGACATTCATTTGGGAAAAAATTCAACGAGTAAAAATTTGAAATTAGGTCATAATTATGTGATAGAAAGCAGTCAATAAATTATGACGTAACTAAGTTATGAAATAAAAAGTCGTAATTATGAATCATAATTATGACTTTTTATGTCATAATTGCAACTTTTTTTTTTTTATGATCCGTTATTCATTTGTTATTTTATAGTGCATTAACTAATGTTTAACAATTGTATAGGTAAACGTTGAAATCATTAATATTAATGGGCAAAACATTTTTTAGGCCAAACATTTTTTTGTCACATCCCGCAAACATCTCCTCACTATCCGCTAGCTGCCTGTCCCCTGAACACACTGTAAAAAATTGCGGTCTCTGTAGACAGCCCAGGGTCCACAAACAGCAACAAAAACAAACTGGCCCATCCTGGACCACAAAACATAACAAACAGTGTTCCAGCCAATAACTGACAAGAATGATTTGGGGGTGGGGGCTGGGGGGTTAGTGCGCGTGCACATGAAGGCGGGTGTGGGGGTGTGGGTGTGTGTGGAGTGGAGGAGAGAGAAGCATGAAGAGGGAAGTTAGCTAGAGGAGAGATGTCCTAACAACGACTAAAGTTAAAATGGTATATTCTTGAGAATTTTGATATGACCGACACACGACCAAAGAGACGACGTTCCGATGAACAAATAACAAAGTATAGGGAAAAGGAAAAGGAACGCGAAGTCCCAATTTACATCGGAAAAGCGTTAAAAAGGTGTCAAGAACCCGCCGGCAGAAGGGCTTCCGATCCGACATTCAGCTGGCTCTGTTTCTGCTGGACAGGGTAAATCCAGTTTGTTTTTTCTAAATGGTTCATGACTGTTTCAGGAAGCACGGAAGGGAGGAGGGATGGGATGAGGAGGAGGGAGGGTCGAGCTAGCCTCCGTTTTGTTTGACAATACTTCGAACGTCAACAAGAAGTGACGTCACCCAACATCGCTTAGAGCACCTTTAATAAATGTAATATTTGTAAACTATTGTACATTTTTAGTTCATGCTAACAAATTAAACTTCTTGTGAAGTTGTCTGTCTTCTACAGTTTTGGGTCGTGACACACCAGTTAAGACCCACTGCTCAATAGTATATATAACTAATAATTAACAACAGTGAGTAAGCTTCGTCCCAGACGGCACATGGCAGTATATGTCTCAGAGATGCTGTTGAACATCCATGCATTACCTTTTCCTTCCGAGCTGAATGAGATTTTCAAAGAGTTCGTCATTTCTTTAGTTCAAAAGCCCATCTGTGATGGTACAAAATGCCTCGTCAGATAATTAATCCGACAAGCTAAGAACAGACACAGCAGCTCAGTCAACATCTAAAAATGAACTTCCAGGAACTGTTGGTTTTTGAACAATCAAACATGTCTGTGCAAACATATGCGGAGAGACATGGCGGAACGTTATTAGACAGATCAGGAGATCTGAAATAGCACTAACATATGAGATTTTAACATTCATAACATACGGACAAAGCGATGTGCAATTAGATGCATCTCGACTCCTGGTGAAAACGGTGACAGGAACAGGAGGACCGTGACGAACGGAGGCTCGGATCTGGAAGTAACGCTGATGAAAACGTATGTCTCATCACAGGACTTCCCCAACTCTCGGCCCTGTATCTAATGGCACTGTCAGGGAGAAACCGCAAAAACACAAGACAGGAGATCAGGGTTCGGACGGCCGAGACAAATGACAGAGGTTAGGAGTTACCGGAGCATCTTTCATTCCCCAGCATCCGAGCTCCCCTGAAAGGAGAGATGAGAAAGAGGAGAAAAATTGAAGGTATTGTAGGGGCGCTCGCACTATGTATGCATTAGAGAGGAAAGCAATATGCACTTTTACATTTGATGAATGACTCTGCTGGGATATCTAATCCTCTTCCTCCATCACCTCTCTGAAAAAAAAAAGATTAGCGCAGGCTTATTTTAGAATTCAACTCCCTTAGTCAACATCTATTTTATCCATGCAAACGAGACGGGAATTAAAAGTACATTCGCTGAAATATAACACTATTGGATTTGTAATGAAATGATATTCATTCAGGTTTGCAAGACAGTGAGCTGGTCCAAAGATACAGAGAGTTTTATATTTAATGTCATGAAAAGGCCTCGATTTAATTCCTTTCCTCATCCCTGGAGCTAATAGAAAGCAGGATTTTTCGTGTAAAAACACGGGGAGCAATGCTGGCGAAGCTATTCTGAACTACAGCTAACTCAAAATGTAGTTAATCTCCGGTTAATTCACTCCGGTGTTAGTTGCATGACTAGGTGCAAGCAAAAAGTAATGTGAAGAAAAATGGCAGGCTGGCATTTTTATTACACTGCTACTAGGAAAGTAACGTGGGGTCAGCCCTATGTACCCACGGCCCTATGTTCCCACATTTCTAAGAAATTTTTTTTTACTGAACATTTTGAAAATTAGGCCCTATGTTCCCACAACCATATGTTCCCACAGCCCTATGTTCCCACAGTTTTATGTTCTCTCATTTAACTATGTCACCTATGAAGGGTAGGTTTTAGTGCTTGTGCTGGTACAGGGATAGCCAATTACATCCCAGACAAGTCTCCCTCCTGTGAGGGGTAGGTTTAGGTATGTTAGGGTTAGGGTTAGGGTTAGGGCTGTGGGAACATATGGTTGTGGGAACAAAGGGCTGTGGGAACATAGGACTGTGGGAACATAGGGCAGTGGGAACATAGACATGCTCCTGGCAAGGTTATGTCATGCTACTGAAACTCTAGTTAAGTATCATTGCAACCAACCAACTACATAGTAAACATCACTTAAAGGTGCACTGTGTAATATTTAGGAGGATCTGTTGACAGAAATGCAATATCATATACATAACTATGTTTTCAGTGATGTATAAAGACATTACATAATGGACTGTTATGTTTTTATTAGCTTCGAATGAGCCATTTCTATCTACACACACCGCGGGTCCCCTTACATGTTAAGTCGCCATTTTGCGCCGTCATTTTTCTACAGTGGCCCTAAACGGACAAATGCGTTTCGTCACTGTTGTTCTTCATGTAAAGAAGCTAGCGAATAATACACTGACACAATGATGAACAAGTAACAATAATATTCGCAATAACATCGTTTTACTGAATAAAAAAGGAAACATAATTTCTTACTTTATCTTTGTAAAGAAATTATTTCCTGATGTCCACCGTAACTTCTGTTGGTTGCAATTTGCAGCCTCACCACTAGATGCCGCTAAAAATCACACACTGCACCTTTAATACAGTTGGTGTTTCATAATGATTTGGTGTGTGAAACACTGTCTCTCCTCCATTTGGTGCTAAAATCACACTAGCTCATTCCTCATGCTTTTTAGACAACGAAAGCACAGACACGAGTAGTTAAACTTGATGCTTGCAAGCACTGTAAATCTTCAACATGTGCAGTTGTCACCTGTAAGATAACTCTTGACTCAACTTGATCTGACCTTTACTTTCATTGCTGAAACCTAATCAGGTTTAATTCGGTCATTATAAAAAGGACCTATTGAAGGGGCGGGGTCTGGTTGAGTTAGTTAGTAGTGTGTTGAAACTGGTGGTTATGGTAAGGGGCGGGACATTTCCCAAACACGCTCGAAACACTTGACCAATCACAACACACTGATCCAGCCGACCAATCAGAGCACAGTGTGCTTTTCAGAAGGAGGGGCTTCATAGAGACAGGAAGTAAACAGAGCATTACTGACAGACTTGGAAGAGAGGAGCCGCAACAATGGAGAATATGAGGAAAATAAGTGTTTTTGTTGAACATTCAAGCATGAAAACATATAGTAGAGCCAAAAACAACATCAAGACTTTGAAGAAGGGTATAATTGGTCCTCTTTGTCTTCAGATGTCTGACAACTAGTTACTGGGTGAACTGCATGAAAACATGTCAAGGTCTTATCTGAACTGACAAGAGAAAGAGAAAGAGAAAATAATACATTTAGACAGTTACATATAAAAAATATAAAAATAATTAAATGTGCAATAATATGATGCACACAGTATATATTGTCCAAATATAAAAAAATCGATGCACAGATTTATGTAGAAAATTGCTAACTAAAACTATTAAAAACATTTCTGTTAATTGAAATACAGCTGGAAAAAAAATAATATATATATTAATTGTGAAAAATTCGAAATGTTGCCTTGGCAATAAACTGTAATAAGTTTAAGATGCAGCACTAAAGCTGAAACTGAAATAAAAATAAATTAAAACTAAATAGCAAATTAGCAATATAAAAAATGAAATAAAATGACAAAAACATATAACAAAATAATAAAAAAAATTTATATATATATATGCATATAGCTAATTCAACACACACACACACACACACACACACACACTGACTGTACATAAGGCACCATGGAGTTTTAGTCCATTCAATTATTGGTCTTTAGTGCACAGCGTAAAATATACAGTTTTATGCGGCTACATTATCTATGCTAATGAGTGTTGATGGTTAAACCCGCTGTACTCGAGCTGCTTACAGTCTAAGCCTCGGCATCATGGAGGGGTGAATCCGGAGCCAAGGATGTCTACATTACCCACTGACGTCTGATCCCGCGGCTCAATGCAGGATTACTGGAAAGAGGACAGTGAGGTCATGTGCAATTACTCAAATGAAGCTCTGCAAATGGCAGTACATTAAAACCCCCAGAAAAAATCCAATTACGTCTAGGCTTGAAGACTTTGTTAACAATTAAAGTGCCAAACGTTATATGGGATTTGGGATGAAAAGGTTGCTAGTTTGACTTGGGATGAGTGTAAAATATTACCACGCTTTTGAACATATCATTCAGAAAATAAGTAAAAAAATAATCTTGTTTATAATGTTTAACAGATAATAAAGAACATTTGTGGTGATAATACTATATGCAATAGATTATAATGGATTATTAAAGAAGCCATATTATGCTTTGATTTGTTTTTAGCCTCTCCTAGAACGTTTTCCTGCTTGAATGTTGATTATTTTCCTCATATTCTCCATTGTTGCGGCTCCTCTCTTCCCAGTCTGTCAGTAACGCTCTGTTTAGTTCCTGTCTCTAAGAAGCCCCTCCTTCTGAAGAGCACACTGTGCTCTGATTGGTCGGCTGGATCAGTGTGTTATGATTGGTCAAGTGCTTCCAGTGTGTTTGGGAAATGTCCCGCCCCTTACCATAACCACCAGTTTAACACACTTCTAACTCAACCAGGCCCCGCCCCTTTATTCTCCATATTAATTATTTACATGAGGAATATTGTGACGTGTTTGTTCCCGGAGGAAAACTCAAGACTGCAATGGAGGCGTTTCAGGGAGTTCAGAAACACTGACACTTATATAGAGAAGAACTCTTGCTGGAGGGACTTTTTCAGCAACATTACACACTAAAGAAAGTTGAACATGTCAAAAAAAGCATAATAAATACATCTTAAAATGTTTAGTCAAAAAGAGTACAAAGAGTTTAAGTGGAACATGATGATCAAATCCAGCCAATCACAACACAAGAGCATGCATATATAAACAAGTCTTTTGTTAACACACTTAAATGGCGACAAGCTTCAGTCATCTAGTGTACATGCCTTCACTGAACTGTGATCAAAATGTCATACAGTAGTGAATTATAACCGCAAGTAAAAATTGTTGCATGTGACATGATGGTAATAAAGTAATATCTTACAGTTGTCCAAAACAATCATGTTTCTAACCAGTCTTGTTTTCCCTGCCGGGCGTAAGTGATGGTGGATTGTGCAGTTGTCAAGGGGTTGAACTTTACGGCAGGTAATACGTTTCAGAGGCAGCGGCTTCTATGGGCCACGTTAGCCAGAATCCGCTGACACAATCAATACCAAGACAGATGCTTCACAAGTTTCATATTTTCATTTTAAGCAATCACTTATTAATTTGTGTTCATATAAAAGCCATTTTTCTGTCCAAGGGTGAAGCTATAGATTGTGCTGGAGGAAATGTAATGTTCATCAGGGATGTTTTTCAGAAGATGACATGAGACTACAACCTCGGGCCCGTTGCTTGAATCTGAGAGACACATTTTTAGGGGTTTTAGACTCTTTTTTTTTTTTTTTGCACCGGACAAATTTAATTTTGTTTTTCCCTTTGCGCACCGGACAAATTGAATTCTGGTCTTCCGCTCTGCTAAAATGGAAAGTCGCAGGACGCATTTTGAGGACGGGATGCCATGTTGATCGGTTCACATCATCAATCAGTCTGGCACACTTAATAGAGGAAACTAGATTTTACATTTTCTCCAAGAACTGTGAGTGTTACGTGCCTGCTGCCATCCTGCTAGGGTGTTGAGGGAGGTTGTCAGGGTGTTGCTATGCAGTTGCCATGGTGTTCTGAGTGGTTGCTAGGTGAGAGGAGAGTATGGATGCCTATTTCTACCACAAACAAAAAAATTAATAAAAATAAAATAAAATCTTGCTTTGGTAAATCATAATTATAAGATAAAAGTAAAAACTATGAGATAAAAACTCTAAATTATGACATATTCAGTCATAATTATGAAATAAAAAGATAATTATTAGATAAAAAGATGAGATAAACTAAAAAAAATTTAAGTTATGATTACTGTATGAGATGAGATGAAATTATGAGATAAACTGTTGAAATTGAGAACATCATAATTGAGATAATCGTTATGAGATAAGTTAAAATTAAGACATTCAAAATCATAAATTATGAGATACTATGTTGCATTTGAGATGCTAAGTCAATTATGAGATAAAAGTCTCATTTACATCAATTATTGTATGAGACAAAAAAAATATGGCATACAAAATCATAATTATGAGAACTCAAAATTGAATTATCAGGTAGATAAAATGTCAAAATGTAGATACAAATCACAATTATGAGATAAAAAGTTGCAATTAGACATACAAAATCATAAATTATGAGATACAATAGTGCAATTGAGATGCTAAGTCAATTAAGAGATAAAAGTCACAATTATGAGGTCAAACATCAATTATTGTATGAGAAACAAAATTATGGCATACAAAATCATAATTATTGAATGAGAACTCAAAATTGAATTATCATGTAGATAAAATGTCAAAATGTAGATACAAAGTCACAATTATGAGATAAAAAGTTAAAATTATGAGATACAAAATCTTAAATTATGAGATACAATGTTGCAATTGAGATGCTAAGTCAGTTATGAGATAAAAGTCACAATTATGAGGTCAAACATCAATTATTGTATGAGACGTAAACAAAATTATGGCATACAAAATCATAATTATTGTATGAGAAGAGAACCCAAAATTGAATTATCAGGTAGATAAAATGTCACAATTTTTATACAAAGTCACAATTTTGAGATAAAAAGTTGAAATTATGACATACAAAATCATATGTATGAGATAATACAAAGTCATACCTATGATATAATTTTATTGTAATAATTACGTCTTTTGGCAATGCCGACTTAATCATAGTTATAATTAATACTCATAATTATGACTTACTGTACAGTATGTCATAGTTTCAACTTAGTATCTCATAATTCCGACTTCAATATGATTCAACAAAGCCTTTTTTTCTCATGTGGTGTAAATGTGCTTCTATAAAATCACTTCCCATAACTATGAGCAACAGTAATAGTAAAGCTTGCGTATAGCAACACCACTCTTAAAATGAACGTTTTTTTTTAACTGCAGCGATTACAGGGAAAAAAGAACGTGTCTGATTTAATCACTGATGGCCAAGAAAAAGGAGTCTCAGTGAGTTTTTCCGCGGAGGTACTTTCTAAACAATGAGATCGCAGTGTGTGATTGAGGGCCGGACGGATAACAAAGGCAAACAAGAACGCCGGCCGCCCGTTTCGCTTTGTGAGATGACAATCAGCGGTGACACACAGGACTACATTCAGCTTCCAACACAGGACACTTGTCATATCCACTCAAAATGAAATAAAACAGCAGGACGGCTCAGTACAACAGTTTAACCACACAGAGAGACAGAAAGACAGTTGGCTGTGAACGCATTACGTTGCGTTAGAGACCGCGGCATGACATTTCGATGTACATCTGTTCTTTTCTTTGTTCAAGTAAAATATTTTTTCCTAAATTGGTAATAATTTTCTGTAGTTTTTTTTTTTTTTGTACATTTCAAAAGGAAACAACAACAACACATAAATATGTGATGTCTTTGTCATGAGTTTTTACTTACTTTTAAGCACTTACATAATGACTTCCTCTAAGAAAGAAAATTAAATCTCTTAATATCTCAACTGTTACTCATAAGTGGCAATTAGATTAAATTCGCTTAAGTCTCCGCTTTTTTCTTTTTATTTGAGAATCTTAGAACATCTGCATCAAATTCATGGCTATTTACTGAACCCTTTTGGAAAACATTTAAACTAGTTTACGCAAACTAACACTTTGCAATAAGGTTCCATTTGTTAACATGAAATATTTCTAAAGCATTTATTAATCTTAGTAATCCTAGTGTTAGTTTCAACATTTACTAATGACTAGTTGCATCTGTTCGTATTATTTAATGGAGCTAACATGAACTAACAATGAACAGTTGTATTTTTATTAATAATAACATGCATTGCTCATTGTTAGTTAATGCATTAACCAGCGTTAACTAAAGGAACCTTGTTGTAAAGTGGTTTTGTGTTGTGAATGGACCCGCTCACCAACACACTCGCTCTTTGAAGAGCACTTCTGTTTGTTTACTCTGAGGACTCAGATTGCTCGTGATGCTTGGTTAGATTTCCATCAGGAGCTCGCTGGAGGTCAGAGCCGAGGCCTGACCTTGGGTCCGCCAAGCAGTCGCTTCATACACACACAATTCAGTATCGGCTGAGGAAATCTGATCCTGGATCAGCAATCTTTATAATAGCACATAGAGACTAAAACACCATCTCAGATCATTTGGGATTGTATTTACATCAATGCTGTTTAATATTGATTATGCAATCTGATAACAAACTCGCTGCTCACGTCCTGACATATATTATGCAGCATCTTTACCAGAGTAAAAACTAAAGGTCCCAGGATACCATGAGACTACAAATGATAATGGAAAATATTGTTTTATATGGAGTATATCATGTTTGGTTACTTCATCTCCTAAAGAAATTATGTAATCTAAAGCACCAAAACAAATCATTTTAATCCACCAAGTAAAATGAATAAATACAAATAAAAATGACATAGTTTTAATAAACATGGTAAATGAATATGACAATCATGATAATTTAGTATTATTTATGTGACACTATAGTTTTTTATTAATATGTTTAATTAGCTTATATTTCTATATTTCCATTCTTTTTTTTTGTCATTTTGATGTGTTTGTTGTGTTGTAATTTTTTTATTATTAATTTCTTTAAATATCACTATAAAAGTAGTTTTAGTTTTTATTTCCATTTTTTTTGTGTCTCAACTTCAGTTTATTTCAATTAGCTCCCAAAGAAACATTAAAGTTTTTCATGTAGTAATATATTTTTTAATTTCAGCTTTTAATTGACAATTTTTTTTAACAGTTTTAGTTTTTTGTCACCTTATTGCTTTTCAGAACAAATAAAAAAAAACATACAAATACTGCCAGTGCTCTCAACTACTCTATGTACTTAACATGCCAATCTTAAATAATTATATTAAGAATAGTACGAAAATATGCAGAAAACGTAATAATTTGCACAGTCTGTAAAGTCACGGACAAGTCTGTCTCACAGTAATTGGATTCAGTGATTTAGGATAAGTGTGGCGAATGCACATTCATCAGTCTATTTGTGTTCAATTGTCCGTTCACATCTTTGGTGCTAAATGAGTTTGAATGCATGCAAATATCCTGTCACTATAAACCAATGGGTGACAGCAGCGTTTGCATCTCCTGACGTTTTCCTTCACAATTATTAAAGTGCCCCTGTAATGTTATTTTAAAGGTTCCTTATTTTGTTTTGGAGTCTCCTTCAATAGTTTTACATGCATCCAAGGTCAAAAAACACTTTATTTTCTTATAATATACGCTGCAGCATCAGCTCTTTTCTGTCTAAAATGGTTTGATAAATGATTCAGTCTCTCTAAACCCCGCCTTTACAAAAGCCTGCTCTGCTCTGATTGGTCAGACGCCCAGTCTGTTGTGATTGGTCGACCACTTACAGAACAGTAACGTTTGGCATTAGTTTTACCGTATTAATTCCAGCGTCCTCATCTTTTGCAAGTGCATCAAAGTGGACTTGCTTTCACGGGACAGAAAACAGAGTCGTCTCGACATGAACAACACAAACCAAACTCTTCCAGTCTCAGATACAACTACAGTGTTTGAAGGCGGGGCAAAGTAGATGTTGTTCATGGGCAGCCAATGAAGATCATAGGCTGGCATTATGCAAATTAGTTACAAATCTTCAGCAGGAAGAAAACTGAAATTACTGACGACTGGTTTCAGCAGTTCAGAATCAAGTCTTTCTTTTAGGATTATTTTTGTCGTGCACTTTGACCTTTAAAACTTTTTACGACATTTTATATTCAGTAATACACACTGCATGAAAGGTAATAATTCGAAAAAAACATAATATTAATAAAATATTGTCTCTGAAAAATGTGTAAACCATTCCATTTCAAAATTCAAAATGGCCTTACACACACACACACACACACACACACACACGTTTTACAGAAAATAAAAAAAAACATATGGTTTCATTACAACATTTACACTACATTTTTTCATTTAACATAACCTTTATTGACTTAGAAAATGAAGAAAATGACAGGCTAATTTATGTTATATGAATTTGTGTTTCAATATGTGGCATCGTCAGGTTTTCATACCTCAAATTAAAACCAAGTGATGTCTAATGGTAACAGAATAAAAACCAAACTAAGATTATGCCCTGTATGTATCATGAAGAAAACATAGGTTTATTTTCTGTTACATGACACCTATTGGTGTTGCCTATATGAACAGTGCTAATTCAGGTTAAGAACACACTGTGACAGAGGCAAAACAATTTATTAAAATAACATCAATAACAATAATGATTATGACGACGCATGCAAAACAGACAGAAAAGACTCAATTCTATTCGAATAATTACACAATACCACAGTTACGTTCCCAAGTCATTTCCTAGGGGCAAAAGGGAAAGTAGCTTTAAAGCAAAAATGAACAGCGACAAAGAAAAGTTAACCTATCTGAGTCCCAGCACACAATACACAAAGTAAGATTTACAATACATTTATTTACAATAAGTGATAAATACAGTACAAAAAGAAATCTATCTATGTATCTATCTATCTATCTATCTATCGTATTAATGTATGATTTGCAAAAATGAAAACTGCTGCTTCTGTGTAGATGAGAGAATCAAAGTGTATGCGCGTTGTGCACACGCTACATTGATTATGGCCAAACATGGGCCCTTAAAATAGCATATGAATAACATGCGTAACGCGCCACTGACTTTAGACTAGGTTTTTCCAGGTCAGTGGTGGAATTGTTTTCTAAACCTGCAAAATGGCACCAGGGAATGTTTGCGCCAGAACACGCCTCCTCTTTACGCTGAACCGCCCCCGGGAGCGCAAGTTAATTTCCTAATTTACCGACTTGCGTCTGTGGAGGGAAAAGTCCACTGTGCGTCGGGTGTAAAATAGGAATGATACATGCGTCGGTGTACAAAGTCAATTGCGCTGGGGGCAAGATAGGGCCCATGGCCACTTAATTATTGGGCATCATAAAACTTATTTCATCCTGGTAAAAGTGTATATTAGTGATCTGGAAAACTGTCCTACATCAAGAAGGCACTGGATTAACAAAACACCCAAGACTTTAGATTTGGTTATTTTCCGAGCTGCTTCCCTTCCTCACAGCAGAGTAATTATCCTCCAGTCCTCCATTTGTTATTTGGATTTGTGGAAAACAAGTGTTTGCCAGTTTGGTTTGATTTAGTTTTTGCCGGTCCCATGCTCTTGTAAAGGCCCGACCATCACTAAGACATTGGATCTCGCCCTGGATGAAGAATGAAACTTTATGCTTTGATGATAAAGCTTTCCAATACTCAGAGCAAACGTTTGTCGGGAAAAAGCCATGACAGGAAGCTATTACTAGCAGAAGACATCAGTGAGGATGTCACCTGACTTCTCGCCCATGTTTGGCTCAAAATCCCTTTGAGGCTGACTGGCGGGGACCCGGCTGACACACACGTGTAAGATGAGACAGGACCGTATCCCAAAGAACGAGGATTAACAAGAAAGACAGATCTTTTTTTTTTTACACTGTCCATGACTGATGCTGATGACAGTCAAGTCTCAGTCCAGGAAAGATTAAAGGCAGGAATTACTGTCTTGATAAAAAAGAAAAACTCTACCATGATCATTTATAAAATATATATAAAAGTGGAGGCATATTTTAATCATATTTAAATATTATTAAATTCGTTTTTATTAAATATATTAATGTGATTATTTCTGTGAAAATAATAATAATAATGGTAACACTTTTCATTAAGGATTCATTTGTTAACATAGTTAACTGCATTACTTACCATGAACTAAAAATGTATAGTATAATGTATAGTTATAAATAATACTAGTTACATTATAAAAATGTAATAATATTTTATTAAAATAAAAAAAAGCTATATCTGTTAATATTATTTAATGGACTTAAATAATAAGGAATAGTTTTAGTTTTATTAACTAACATTAACAAAGATTTGTTACAAATACTGCAACAAATGTATTTCTCTTTGTTAGTTAATGTTAGTTAATGCAATAATAATAATAATAATAATATGATGTGATGTGATTAATTATACTCCTGTCCATGTGAATAACATTAACTATAACAGTACTCTACTGATAAGCTGACTGGACAATAATGAAGAAAATAGAGTACAACATGAGAGAGAGAGAGAGAGAGAGAGAGAGAGAGAGAGAGAGAGAGAGAGATAGAACGAGTGAGAGCTTGAACATGAATGACAATGACTGTTCATTTAAAATGTTCTTCAATAGAGCTAAACCATCACTGTTAGTGCCTGTTTACATTAGATTGTGGGTGGCTAGTGGACAAGATGCAGGTTTTTACATTTAACTATAGTGTTCTTCACACTTAAAAATATGTGGTGGCTCAACAACAACAAAAAACAGATTGCCACCCTTTTGAGTTATGACAACTTCTAATTAAATTGTTTTATCTCCATATTACATTGATCTAGACTCTAGAGGAACTTAATCATTTGTAAAAAAAACAACAAAAAACAACAACAACAACAACAACAAAAAAACAACACTATTTTTGCTCAAACTTTTTGGGTTGTATCCCTGGAACCAATTAATCTTATCGATTTCAGTGAAAATCCACAGTTGTCTTAGCACGTGAATTTAAAGGGTAACTAAACCCTAAACCAACTTTTTTTAGTTAATGATCTGTAAGAATGGGGCTTTATTAGTGCTGTTCATTGATTCGAGTAACTTTTTTGACATTTGGGTATAAAGTGTTTTAATTCTACAATATATGGTGTAAAAACGTCTGAGTGCTGCCCTCTTCAGGTTGAACGGTGGCTACTGCAGTTGAATTTTCCTATTGGATGTTTGCGGTAGTACATGACGTAAGCAGGTTCCAGCTCACCATGAGCTAGCGTAGATTTATCTGTATTTAGTACAGTGGTCAGGAGGGTACGTAGGTGTAGTGTTGCTGGTTGCAAAATGAACCTATAGAGAGCGTGCTCTATTGTGGGTGGAGTCAGGCTCTGACCAGGGGTTTAGTTACCCTTTAAGTTAAGATCTGACAAGTTAATGTAGGATTTTTCACAAATTCGTATTACAGAAGCAAATCTTAACTTGATTTAGGATTATTATCCTATTTTACAAAATTATCCTTATCTGTTGTTTGGTAATCAACTTAATCAGCGTTCGGTAATCAACTCTTCGGTCTAAGCAAGCATGCAGCTGCTGTGAAGTAAACTCTAGGTGTGCTTTTAATGAAGTGGTGTAGAGAAGTTTTGACAACTTGGTAGATGAGGCAAAGCTATCTCTGTTTTGTGGGAGTCTCTAATGATAAGTGTTTTGTGCAGCACATCATTAGGGTATTCAAAAAGTCTTCCTGCCATCAAACATCGCTGTTCTTGTCGCATCTTGTATCATTGATAAATGTGGTGCCGTTCTCAGACAGAGATATTGTAATGTGATTTTTACGGCTGTCTTTTAAATAATTTTGAAGTAAAAAATCCACGTTTTTAGGATTATTTTTTCTTTCTTGAGTTGGGATGCTTCTGTAATACCCTTCTCCTATCTGTAGTTAAGATTAGATAATGCACTTAAGAGATGTTATTCTGTAAAAGCTTTTGTCCTAAATGAGGTCCTAATTAAATTTTCCACTGTTACTAAATAGACAGTTTCTGTAACACGCCTCCAGATAACTTTTAAATGAATATTCCGTTAATGTTACTGGAAGAATGTTTGTTCATAACTCTGCTAGAATATTGCTGGAACTTTAGCTAAAGTTCTGAGAACATTCCTTGCATGTCCATATTGGTCGGCAATCAAATCATTTAGTGCAAATGAAACGACACATTGAGGGTTAACGTGACGTTAATTAATTGAACACTATTGCACAGAGTTAATTTACTTCAGTCAAAGTCATTCTATATGCTCTGTGACTGTGGAGGTGTGTTAATTATACATCATTCATTTTTATACAGTTCATCTAGTGCAGTCTTAAAGCTTTTAATCGTGAATGCATGTGGCCTTCATCAGAGACACACGGTAGATGAGTGAATTAATCATACAGCAGCTTATCTATCTACCAAGAGAAAATCATAAGTCTGAGAAAAGAAAACATCTCTCATTAGAAGGCCAAATAATTGAGTGCGATTTACGCTCTGAAGTGTAATACTTGATGCTATAGGGGATTGTTCAAATCATATAAGTTATACCTGAATTAGTAAACACCAGCAATGATAAATAAAATGATTCCTCAGTAATCATGCATTTAAAATGGTCATTTGTAAATGTCACATAAGTATATCGCTCAAACAATATTTAGAGCCTCATTACCTTGACAATGGCAAAAACATCAATTTCACTTGTGCAAAGCGAGATGCATCAACAATAGCTCATGTTTTGTTTAATTTGTTGCTCAAAACATAAGTGACCCGAATAAAGAGTCCGTGAACATGCCGATTTCAAGCCCTGATGTTCACACATCTCGTGTTAGCATTTTGAGTTTGTGAATTCACACAAGCGCTGCAATGCTGCAAGCCGAGCTTCAGCACGTTCACTTTCTCAGTTATCACACTGAAATCAGCAGAAAGAAGGGTGAAAAAGGTAAATGTTGTTCCCGTTGGGAATTAATTGGGTGGTGAAAAGGGACATGAGGTTAAAAAAATAAGAGTTGGGAGATTATGAAGGAAATTCTGTTTCTTTGCAATAATGTGCATCAATGAAAAGGATTAGTTCACCTTCAAAAAATAGTTTTGCTGATAATTTACTCACCCCCCAATGTCATCCAAGATATCCATGTCTTTCTTTCTTCAGTCGAAAAGAAATTAAGGTTTTTGAGGAAAACATTCCAGGATTTTTCTACACAGAATGGACTTCAATGGCAACCTTCCTAATGAAGCTCAGTTATAATGCATCTGAACATCTGTATTTCCAATTGCATTGCTGTACTATTGAATTTTCTAACATGGCATTTTGCAGTGAGACAGCAAGTTTTGTGGGGCAAACAAACAGCACAAACCTCAACATCTTTGTGTTGTCAAAAGCACACGTAGACTTACTTTCGCTGTCACTGGGGATTCTCGGCTGCCCTACATTCGGCTTTGTTGACATTGCCGAACATTTCATGTATGGTCCGACTCCTGTTGTGAGCATCTCTCACATAAATAGTTCAAGCTATTCCCCATCTGAGTCAAACCCCACAGCGTCACATATCTCAAGCAAAGCTATCCGTCTGGACCTTCCCTTGTCACTTTCAATGAAAGTCTCCATCTTCTATGGTCGTAAACGCAGGTTGTGTGCAAGCGCTCAGCCTCAAGCAACACTTCACCGTCTGCTGGACGAATCTGCTGGTTATCTAGTCACTTTTGGAATAATGGTTGCATATGAAAAATCATAAATTAGATTCTTAATGGTTTCTTTTAGACAGCAATGAGCTTAAAAAGATCAAATCTAGACTTAAGTCTTCTGCTTATACAGTATATTTACACTAACACTCCTTTAAGACATAAGACTATGTGCAATAAAAATGAAATTTCAATTTAACTCAAACTGGTCCAAGATCAAATTGTTTTATATGATTTTATCATTTAAAAATGAGATTCGGAATTGATTCTCCTATACAGCAATGAGATTAAACAGAGCAAATTGAGACTTTTCTAAATACACTTCTGCTTATTAACTGCATTTTGAGCAATAAATCTTTGTTACCTGCAAAATAGCATCAACAAATTCAAAACAATTAAAATTCTTCCAAGATCAAATGACTTCTATGGTTTTAGCATTTTATAGCTCATGGGCAACAGTTTACTTTATTTGTATTATTATTTCTCATGAGAAACTTGAGACAAAGGTGATCATTAAAATAAATAAATCACAATTGAACGAAATTCGGAGCAACACATCTTTAACTATCAAAATAGCATAAAAATACAAATGATAGTTCTTTAATATCTATTGATAATGTGTTTCTCATCAAGGATACAGCAGAGAATCGGATGGAGCAAGCGGCACAGGAGTGATTTTGATGGATGACTTTTAATTTAAGAGGAAAGGTCACAAGCCACACAACCCGACATTGAAGAATCAATGCTCATTACATGTATTAGTTAAATTATTAGTGAAATGTCTTGTAAAGTTTCACGTGGGACTTTGTTTTCACATGCATCACGACCTTAAGTTTACAATGACAGAAATGTGCAGCTATAAAGCACTTTAAAGGTGTTCCAATATGCTTTTTTCCATGTTCAATGTTCTTTAGTGTGTAATGTTGCTGTTTGAGCATGAAAAAGCTCTGCAGTTACAAAGTTATTCTCTATATCAGTGTTGAAACGCTCTGAAACATACATTGCGTTTTGAGTTTTCTTCCGGGAACGAACACGTCACAATATTCCTCATTTAAATAATTAATACGCAGAATGTAGGGGCGGGGCCTGGTTGAGTTAGTTAGTAGTGTGTTGAAACTGGTGGTTATGGTAAGAGGCAGGACATTTCCCAAACACACTTGAAGCACTCGACCAATCACAACACACTGATCCAGCCGACCAATCAGAGCACAGTGTGCTTTTCAGAAGGAGGGGCTTCATAGAGACAGGAATTAAACAGGGGTGCGTTTCCCGTACCATGGCGGCGTTGAAGAAATCAACTAGCTAGTCACAACTGTTTCCCGAAACCTTATTGTCACAAATTTGTTGTTTAACCTCATTGGTTAATGATGTCATGCAGGTGGTGGAGTAATAACTTTTTTTTATTTAATTCATATGAGATTGTATTAATGCCATATTTTTGCTATAAATTACGGACATGGCATCTGAGGACTAATTCTTATTTTTTCTCAGTTATTTTGCTTTATTTCCAGATTCAATCATAGGCTCGTTCTTACGCACATGTGCACTTTTCAGTGGTGCTTGAAATCTCTTGACAAACTAAAAGACGTAAAT
>FLSR01000588.1:131567-173579 GCA_900092035.1 Leuciscus waleckii
TTCTAGGGTTTGTGATGTCACTAACCCAGGAGGAATGTCGTGTAGTCTCTACAGCCGTTTGTTGTATTCTTAAAAAACAATTTCTATAAAAGCAAATCTCTTCCTTTGCCTTGAATTTTGAGCGTTGTAACTTTGCTGATTTTGTTTATGCTCAAACAGCAACATTACACCCTAACTAAAGCTAGAAAAGTGAAATCATAATCAACCACCCCTTTATTAAGTCCACATGTTATGCATACAAGAAACTCTGCTTCTAACCACAGGTCGTGATGCTGTTTGCGAATGTTCGTTGGAACTACGGTTTCGTGAAACACCGACTCGAACTCGTTGCTGATAACGACGGAACTTTCTAACATAGTTGGCTAATGATGCTTTCGGGAAACACGTCCCAGAGCGTTACTGACAGACTGGGAAGAGAGGAGCAGCAACATTAGAGAATAAGGGGGAAATAATCAACATTCAAGCAGCAACATTCTACCTGTTCTAGTAGAGCCTAAAAACAACATCAAGACTTTGAAAGTGAAAATGAGAAATGGATGGCGATGCTCTGAGTTAAAATTTATGCAAATGTCCTTGCATTACTAGAAGTATTCAAAGTCACGTACTTGCACTAACTATTGGTCCTGGAAGCAGTTGGATTTATTTGTGTGATTTCCACTATAAACTATTCCCAATGTGGATGATTTCGTTTCAAATATCTAGTCCTAAATGCATTTGCAAGGCATGTTTATCTCTGCACATCTTCCTCTGTGAAAAGGTAGCAGACACATTTGCCAGTCCTCCGGAAGGTTTGAAACATCAACATGCCCGAGGGATGCAAAAAGCACACGAGCTTCCCAGAAAATAAAAGATTATAGGACAAGACAACATAGTCAAAAAGAAAGAGTTTCTCCACAGGACAGGATTGGATATCTGGGACAGGCTGCCCCAGAACAGGCACAACAAACGTCAAGTTGTGTTTGTTTGAGGCTTTGTTGCTGCACAAAACAGCATCAACTACCTTTGTTGACTATCCCTGGGAATTCTGCCAGCGCGAGCCTCCTTTCCGAGAGAACCTGATGCTCATCTGGACAGATAAAAGGAAGAGAACAGTAGCGGAAAAAGCAAAACTCGCTGGCCTGTGTCGTGCTTCAGAGCCAAGCTTTTCCATGACCCACAAACCAACTCCGCATCCTCGGACGACTCTTTCAGAGCTTTGTCCATTTCTCATGTGGAGACGGCACGAGTCAGGCCACACACTCCTGAAGATAAGCGCTCTCAAGCGTCTCGCCGCCTGCCAGGGGAGATTACGCATGCCACAGTTAGCAGCGTGTTTGCAACACTAGCATGATTTCCAGAGAGCGTCAAAACTCAATCATCCCCCTTCGCGACGTCTGTCAGGCTGCAACGCTCACCTGTCAACCTCTGTCACAGCGATCATCAATGACTCCGTGCTGGGAGAGGAGGGGAAGAATATAAAAGCACAGGAATTGAATGAAGACGCCCTTAGAAGCAGATCCGCGGAGATGCGTCCCACTATCGCAGATATACGACCTGTCGTTCTCGTGCACAAATGAAGAATGACGCCGCTCGTATTGCGACTACACCGTTTTCCTATTCAGGGTGGGGAAATAAGTGTGTTGTCACTAGATTGATTCATATTGTATGCAATAATAGACTAACAATACATTCCTGACAACATGCCGACGTGTTAAGGGAGAAATAACATGTTGGGTCAAGCAGGCCCTATTTTCCATCCATTTGAACAAGCGTATGAATCACTGAATAGCACTCTTCCAGCTAGACACTCGAGCGCATGTAGAGGCTTCTCTGCAACGGCACACACCGGCATGATGCAACTGCAGTCAATGTGCAGTGATGTCTTCACCACGCTTTGACTGTCCGGTGGGAAGTTACGCAATCAGCTGGACTTAAATCAACAGCTGGAAGACAGAAGAGGATATTATGAGGGAACGGGGATGTTTGTGTGCTGCACGACTATCTACTGATATTATTAACAAGATACTGAACAATTTTAAAGTCAAAAATCTAATAATTTATTTATTTTTTTTATTATTTTTTTTTTTACAAATGAATCGGTCTTCTACAACTAAAAAACAAACAAACAAACAATGATAGATAGATAGATAGATAGATAGATAGATAGATAGATAGATAGATAGATAGATAGATAGATAGATAGATAGATAACTTTACTGTTCTATTCATTAGTCAAAGGTGAATCAGATTAACTCAGGCTAAGATTGCGGCTTCATTGTTTATTCAGTTAGTTTGACCCAACAAAGTTCAGTTCATAAAATGTGACACTAAGATGAGACTTTCTATACTGAGGTAAAGTTGAACATGCTAATGCTGTGTGACTGCTCATAAAATATGTATGATATTGTGTTATCATATTTTTGTGATGCTTATGTGACAGTGGGTGTGAATACAATGCATATATTTACATGATTTCCATTTTCTCAAAGAAAATCTCATTAATTTTAATCTATCAGAATTTTAGAAGCCGGTTTGGGATTTTGTTCCTCGGCAAAAAAACAATCTGAATAGAGATGAGCGAATAAAATCAATGTGGATCACTTACACCATGGTGACAAAAGATGCCACAGAGCTAAATCTTAATTAGCCGAAATAATGAGGCCAATGCAGAATCCAATCCAATTAAAAGAGAAAAGTCTCTAGAAGCGAGTCCTCTCAGAGGAACGATAAACACGACGGAACAACACTACGCTCCTCAGAGAGAAGAAAACTAACAGCGTACGAGGACTTCAGCATCTCTGTCTATATTTCTGATAATGCTTAAACACACTGCCAATTAAAAGGACAAAACACTTGAACCAAATCACCGAAGGCGAGAGAACATGATGATGATGATGATGCCAACTAGCCGAGGCTGATTCTTCAAAGCGTGTTGACGTGAGCCGTTCCACTAATATCCGCTCCGGATCAAATATTGAGATGTTGCAGAATGGCCAGGCAAACTAAAAAACAAACCCAGAACAATCAGTCTTCAACAGATCGATATGCTGACAAGACAAATGATAATGACGTGACGGTCATAAACAGCAGAGCTCGTTCATCCTGACGGGGAACATAAACAGCTTAAACAGTGGTTAAACTGGTCAGCTTAATGGGATTTGATGGTTTTAGGTACTTGTCAAATGGTCAGGCTGGGAGACCAGCTAGACGAAACAGTTCAACAAAACATTTTTCCTGCAGGGTCAAAAGAGCATGTGAGCAATGTTGCAGTGTCATAACAAATAATAATATATAATAATAATAATAATAATAATAACACAATAAATAAAAATAATAATAATTTATATATATATGAAGAGTTCAGATGCAAAAGCCTCTTAGTGCCATCTGAAATTTTCTTCTAGAATGATCATTTTTATAAAGCTTGTATATTTAAGTTCAATAATTTCACTTAAATGGCAATGCAAATTACCTATTAATTGTCATTTAAGTGAAATTACTGAACTTAATATACGAGCTTTGTAAAAATTATCATTCTAGAAGAAAATTTCAAATGGCACTAAGAGGCTGAAATGGAAGAATTTGTATAGAAATAAAAATGTTACCTAGTATTTTTTATTGTTAGTTCATGATACCGACTGCATTAATGTCTCAGTTGTGTCTTCTACACAGCAAGGAGAGAAAATGGAGATGTTCTCTGAAATCTGAGAAAAAGACCCCAGTAATCTCATTTGTCTCAGTTTTATGCGAGATCTCAACAATGTGCTCGGATTTTCCAAAATACCAAAGTCATTTTTCATCAAATTCTCCCAAGAGTAGATTTTCCCAAGTTATTCTATGGATATTTATTTATATTTCTCCTAATAGCTTGAGCTATGGAACATCTGAACAATATACGAACATTTAAAATATATTTTCATCTGTCTTGATCATGATAAGGTGAAACTATTCGTCGTTGTACTGATAAAGCTTTTTCAATCAATTTGCACGTCTCATTCAAGGTGAGATATTCACATCATAAATTTGTGCTTTATTTGCAGAAACAATGTTTTAACAGCTGTTGTGTATTATAGTGTGTTATAAGACAGCTGTTTCATTCTCCAGTTCTTCCAAGTGTGAACTTTCACAGCCCTGTCTGTGAGAATTAAACGTTTCATCCACTTTATTTATGGTCACGTCTTGTTTAAACCCAGAATGCTACATTAAGTGTTCAAAAACCTGTGAAAGAGAACAGAAAGGATCAGACAAATAGGTATTTGTTTTCCAAAACAGAATTGTGCTGTTTCACATGTTGTCACGTTTTCCCTGGCAGTGTCTGATATGAACTATAAACAGCACGTCAACACCGGTCTTATCACACGCTTCCTTGACAATCCATATTTGCACTGTACGTTACTGTATAAGCTCATTTTCCAGTAGAGTTAGTTTGAGTTTAACATGTTGCAAGCTAAAAATGTGATTTGCATTGGATTTAAGCACTGCAGCGCTTTTATAAGGCCATTTTTAGTTTGATTTAATGATATTTTTCAGTATTAAATAATCATTTTGTATTGCTCTTGATTAAATTTTTTTTTTTCATTGAGCTCATTGATCTTGTCTTTTGAACTGCCCTAATATATGCAGCTCACTAGGACTTTATGAACTTCAGAGAAACGTGTATCTGTAACTACAAAAAGTCAAGCAGCTCTGCTTTCCATTGCCAGAGATTGTTGAACCACTAGAATTTTCTTATTTTATATCATGATATTTTTAATTTTATATTCTTTCACTATATTATTTTTGCATGTTACAATAAGTTAAAATTTGTTAACATTAGTTAAAGGGATACTTCAGGATTTAGCATTAAGGTTTGTATCAGTAGAAAACCTGTAGTATTTTCGAACCCTCAAGTACTTTCCTCCCTCATATCCCCCTGAGGCGAGAGATTTATGTATTTTTTGTCTGGACAAAATGGCGATTTTTGCGTCATCGGAGGATTTTCTCCAGACAAAAAATACATCAATCTCTCGTCTCAGGGGGATATGAGGGAGGAAAGTACTTGAGGGTTCGAAAATACTACAGGTTTTCTACTGATACAAACCTTAATGCTAAATCCTGAAGTATCCCTTTAACTAATGTTAACAAATTTTAACTTATTGTAACATGCAAAAATAATATAGTGAAAGAATATAAAATTAAAAATATCATGATATAAAATAAGAAAATTCTAGTGGTTCAACAATCTCTGGCAATGGAAAGCAGAGCTGCTTGACTTTTTGTAGTTACAGATACACGTTTCTCTGAAGTTCATAAAGTCCTAGTGAGCTGCATATATTAGGGCAGTTCAAAAGACAAGATCAATGAGCTCAATGAAAAAAAAAAATTTAATCAAGAGCAATACAAAATGATTATTTAATACTGAAAAATATCATTAAATCAAACTAAAAATGGCCTTATAAAAGCGCTGCAGTGCATGACCCTGTAAATGACGTCGTGAGTCCAGTGATGAAGAATAAGGGCATCAAAGTCTGCGTGTTGACATGCTATATATATAATTTACTCACGTCTTGACGTCGGGGAACATTATGTGCAGATCGCTTTGAGTGCTCAGGTTTGTCCTTGGCTACCTGAAGGCTTCTCAGAACGGTGAGCTAAAATTAACACCACCCATAAAGGCAATGGTCTGTAAACACACACGCAAACAAAGGTCAGATAAACTGGAGATCAGGACTGGCAGTGTTGCCTAGTGGTGCGTGTAAAGGAGCTCAGGATGGAATGCAGGAGGTGCTCAGGTTATTCTGGGATACGGGATGCCATATGTCGGACACTGGGAATACTAGAACTCACTAGCCGTCATGTTGCTGTTTGCAATGGAATAACTAGCATACTTACGTATAATTTGTGTAAACCAGACACTGGGCCAACAGAGACATAATGCATAATAATGTTAAAAAGAATTAACCTTTTAGTAAAGTGTTAGCAAACATAAATCATAATGAATAATGTAAATAATATTCTGATATCCTGGTGCATTCTGGGATACAGTTTTGTTCTGTTAAAAACTAAACATTTGGTAAATGTTGTAGATCTAGTCAGGGCTGTTTCTAGCCTTTTTGGCACCCTGGGCAAGATTCCTATTGAGCTTAAAATTAAGAGTTTCAACCCATGAACTGTGCACACTGAACAAAGAAAATGCATTGACTTGTACCTGGACATTAAAGAGGGCTCAAACATCTTTTTAGTTATGATATTGAATCTCAGTCTACATTACATTATCACTGGTGTTTATGATTTATTTATAAAGTATTATGACGTAAAATTCATATAGCCTAAATGTACTGTATATATGAAGTATATTTTACATTACACTATAGTATAGGTAAATTACAATACTTTTGTCCTAATTTCTTAACTTGCAAGAAATAAACCATTGAGGTTTTCTTTTTGAAGAAAACACCAGATCACCATGCTGATCGCGTGAGCAAAGTGCGCACTTCTCTTTAAATCACACAGCACAATCAGAATGCCTACACTGAAAAAAACAGTAAGTAAAATTTACTCAATTTTTCTTTGGCAAGTTTTTGCACGAATATTTTTTAAGTAAATTTCACACGCATATTTTTTATGTAAATTTCACATATGGAATTAAGTATACTCTACTTAACTAAGTTAAGTGAAAGTAACAACGAAATAAGTCATTTTAACTTGGCTAGTAAAAGGTTGAGTAATATTTATTTAGTTAAAGTTTCCTTTGCAATACATTTCACTCAAACAATATAATATTGAATTAAGTATGCTTTACTTAAAAATACCAAATTGATTAATACAATAGATATTGTGTAAGACAGCATATTTATATACCAGATGTTAAACGACATGTGAACGCAGAGAGCTCAATACTTGGTAGACAATACACAATGACTGTAACATTTGATGGATCGTTTTTGTGTTTGAATGTGTCATCTCCAAATGTCACAAAATGGCTAATACTAAAAGTTACTAATCCTAACAACAAAAGCAATCATGAAACAGTGTAAATACAGCTGGAAAACTGTGAAAAATCAACCTCATTAATTATTCAAGGCCCAGTGCATGATGGGAACATGAGAAACAGCAAAGTTGAGTCATTTTACTTAATTTTATGACTTTGATATTTACACTTTAATTTATACACGCTTGAATTGAGCACTGGTATAGAATTTACTTCGTTTTTTTCATATTTGCCTTAACTAACTTTTTCATTTAATACAATAGATATTGTGTGAGACACCATGTATCAATGACCTAGAGTAGAAAATGACCTCCAAATGTCACAAAATGGCTTGTTACTAATCCTAACAACAAAAGCAATGATAAAACAGTGTAAATACAGCTGGAAAACAGTGAAAAATCAACCCTCATTAATTATTCAAGGCCCAGTGCTTGATGGGAACACCAGTATCAGAAAAGTTGAGTAATTTTACTTAATTTTATAACGTTGATATCTACGCTTTAATTTCTACACGCTTTAATTGAGTACTAATATAGAATTTTCTTTTTTTTTTTTTTTTACTCTTGCCTGAACTAACTTTTAAATGTAAATTACATTGTTTTTTTCTGTAGTATTTACTTTACCACAAAATCATTTTTATCAGTGTATATAGGCTACTTGATTAAAGTCTTGTGCTGTTTAATAAAGGCACAAAGGCAAAGCCATATCACGGTTTCTATTTGAGTTCGTTGGCAAAATATAACGCTAGAGACCTTTATGTTAGGCTCTAAGTTTTACATCTCATGTGTTGGGAAAAGAGAGAAGAGCAAGTTCTTCAAAAGGCTGATTCGAACTCGGGTCGAACGGTGTCAAAAGCTACTTTCAAGCACCTCACGCATTACGACATAGGCCACTGTAGATATTTAGTGGCGGGCGTCTTTTTGTCAAAAAGACAGACACTTATTAGTGCAAATATCTTGGTGGGGCGGGGGCTTTCACTGGCGCCCTCCAGCTGTTTGCGCCCTGGGCGACCGCCTAGTTTGCCTATGCCTAGAATCGGCCCTGGGTCTAGTAATTGGAACAATGTGCATGTAGAAATGAAGACATTGGAGAAATATTTAGTTTAAAGTGATCTGTCAGTTATTATTTATATAAAAAAACAGAAGGCCACTGGCATATGAATAGAATGCAACGGTATTGAGATGTTGCACATTCCAGGCAGGAAAAAACAAAACAAAAAAACAAACCCAGAACAGTCTTCAGTCGTTGTTGTTGTGGGTGTTGTGCAGTTTTGTCTTACGACATCTCATTCAGATATGACTCCATGTAGCTCGGCTTACAGTCAGTCTGACAGACAGCTTTTAACCCGTGCTTGTCTTCATCCGTCACTAGATCCTGCTTTCAATCTTGATAAGGTTAGAAATAATTCACAAGGTTGTCCGCTGGATGCAATTTCACAACAGAGTTTGGAGGGGAATATTGTTTTAATTTCGGCATTGGATGGTAATTAGTTTGCTTTGGGAAAGTTGTAGTTGTGTAATATTCTACATGAAAGGTTAAAAAAACACGTCTTTAACACCAACTGCACTGTGACGATTACTTTGACAAGCACGCAGCAGTATAGACTGCATAATTTATAAGAAAGTACAAACGCTGTTTATAAAGTTTTTACATGAAAGGCTCCAAAAGTTGTTGCTGTTATCTTCCTAATTCCCCCAATCCCCGTCATGCATTAATATGTTTGTGTCAGTCTACATGGTGGATGAGAATAGTAGAGGAAAAATAAAAAGGAAACTTGTGAGACACTTAAATGTGTGTGGTTGCATGAAATGAAGGTCTAAGAGCTTGTATACTGTATATATATATACAGTATAAATGGTTCTTTTAAAGTGCAGCTATTATGCTTTTTCATATATTATCTTCCATGTAGTGTGTAATACAGCTGTTTGTGAATGTAAAAGGTCTGCAAAGTTTTAAAGATTTATAGTGCATGACACATAAGGTTATGGTCTCTTAAAAGAAAGAATCGATAATGAACTGCAGTGACAGTCGTCAACAATTCCTGTTATAACAAATTTGCATAATGCCCGCCCTACAGTCTTCATTGGCTGCCCGTGAACAACGTCTTCTTTGCCCCGCCCTCAAATACAGTTTTGTAGCTGAGACTGGAAGAGTTTGGTTTGTGTTCCAGAAGATGCTTGTCTAGCTCCGCAAATTTACTTTGATGCACTTCCCAAAGGATGAGGACTCGCGCTGGAATTGATATGGAAAAAACTGATGCCATCATTTATATTGTTCGTATCACTGTGTATCAAGAGCTGAGGAAGATCCAGAGCTGAAATCCAGATATGTTAATAGATGTTATGTTTCTGACACGTGCTCTAAGCGGTCGACCAATCACAACAGACTAAACCATCTGACCAATCAGAGCAGAGTAGACCAATCACAACAGACTAAACCATCTGACCAATCAGAGCAGAGCAGCTCACGGGAAGGAGGAGTTTAGAGACTGAATATTCGAACAATCCGGTTTTAGTCTCTTTGAGAAATGAGGTGATGCTGCAATGTATATTATGAGAAAATAGTTTTTTAACCTTGGATGCATGTAAACCTGTTGTAAGAGCCCTCAAAAAATTAAAAAAATTAAGAAAAGAAGAACTTTTAAAATAGCATAATAGGGGCACTTTAAGAACTGATCACTGAAAGGTTCTTTGGGGAACCAAAAAATGGTTCGTCTATGGCATCGCTGTGAACCTTTATTTTTAAAGCCGCTCAGATCATTTTGACAAGTTTGATGAGAAAAGTTGATGAGTTCATAATGAGACTTCTGACTTGTCATTGCAGATTTTGGTAAATCTAAGCACAGAAACTCTAACATGTGAGGAGCTTTGCACTCCATCATTGCAGTCTAGGAGAAAGGATTGAGATATTAAGGAGATCTCGACGGGTTGCACTGACAGGAAAGCATGCTTTGAGTGGTTCCAGGTGAGGCATGTAACAGTAACTACAAAGAACACATCATTTAGTCAACGACTCGATGGTTTACTAACAAGTATCGAAGACTTCCTGTTGATATGCATCGTTAAATCATCACTCTACGACAGAAGAGAAGCTGAAAGCTGCATGCTGATCTCTCTAATGTTTCATCTGAGTGTCACTTACAAAACGACGACGTCTCCACACTGATGTGATGCTGAAGGGAGGCGATGCGTCTTTCGGCACATTAAAAGAGCAGGATGAAATGAAGCCATGCCGCGCTGTCATAAATGAGGAACGGTCCTGTTAGATAGCGCCCCGTGGGCTCGACTTTACTCGATGGAGTGATTTGTTCACGGAATATCACGACGCGGATAGCTTCTCATTCATGATCGTTAAAAAAATCTTTGTTTGTATTATTTTATAATGCAGCTGTCAAATAAATCATCAGTCATGACTATTTCAACCTAAAGTCAGTCACAGTAAAGTCAGTCACAGTAAAGGCAGCCACGTATGGCAAGCCGTTTTAGCTTAAATTGTACCCAGCGTTACTCGTCGTAATTGCATTTTTACTAGTAAGAATTCCATTAAAGAGCTCCACAATTCAATTCTTACTAGTAACAATTCCAATTAGAGAGCTCTACAAATTAATTTTTACTAGTCTAGTCTCCATTGACTTCCATTCATTTTTAATTACGAAGCTCTACAATTGATTTGTTACTAGTAAGAATTGAATTGTAGAGCTCTTTAATTGTAATTCCTACTAGTAATAATTTAATTGTAGAGCTCTCTAATTGTAATTGTTACTAATAATAATTGAATTAGAGAGCTCTCTAATTGTAAATGCTACTAGTAATAATTGAATTGTAGAGCTCTCTAATTGTAATTGCTACTAGTAATAATTGAATTGTAGAGCTCTCTAATTGTAATTGCTACTAATAATAATTGAATTGTAGAGCTCTCTAATTGTAATTGCTACTAATAATAATTGAATTGTAGAGCTCTCTAATAGTAATTGCTACTAATAATAATTGAATTGTAGAGCTCTCTAATTGTAATTGCTACTAATGATAATTGAATTGTAGAGCTCTCTAATAGTAATTGCTACTAATAATAATTGAATTGTAGAGCTCTCTAATTGTAATTGCTACTAATGATAATTGAATTGTAGAGCTCTCTAATAGTAATTGCTACTAATAATAATTGAATTGTAGAGCTCTCTAATTGTAATTGCTACTAATGATAATTGAATTGTAGAGCTCTCTAATAGTAATTGCTACTAATAATAATTGAATTGTAGAGCTCTCTAATTGTAATTGCTACTAATGATAATTGAATTGTAGAGCTCTCTAATAGTAATTGCTACTAATAATAATTGAATTGTAGAGCTCTCTAATTGTAATTGCTACTAATGATAATTGAATTGTAGAGCTCTCTAATAGTAATTGCTACTAATAATAATTGAATTGTAGAGCTCTCTAATTGTAATTGCTACTAATGATAATTGAATTGTAGAGCTCTCTAATAGTAATTGCTACTAATAATAATTGAATTGTAGAGCTCTCTAATTGTAATTGCTACTAATGATAATTGAATTGTAGAGCTCTCTAATAGTAATTGCTACTAATAATAATTGAATTGTAGAGCTCTCTAATTGTAATCTTACTAGTAAAAATGCAATTACGACAAGTAACACTGGGTACAATTTGAGCGAAAACGGCTTGCCATAGCCACGTTAACTGTTAAATATAACATTGGCATAATTAATTGCAAAAAGTAAAGCATTAACTTAAAGCATCATTCTAGAATAAATATCGGCTGCTTATATTCACTCAACCTAAAATATCATCTTGTCTTCAGAAATGGAGGACAAGCACCAAATCTGGTCTAGAAATATAGTCATCTAATGTTGACCTCATAATCAAATCCCAGGTCTTCAGTGTCCCAAAATTTTTTTATTTTTTTATTATGATATACGGATTCATGTAATTTCAATATATGAAGAGGAATGAAATGCACTTCTGTTCTTTATTGCACTCAGTCAATGTTTTCATAAATCTTTCCTTTAGGACACGGGTCGGCAAGACAGTAAGAGGATTCGATAGCACAAAAGCAAGAAAGATCAAGTTTGGTCTGTTTTTCTGTTTTTTTTTTTTTCTCTCTCAGAATAATATCATGATGTTGCATCTCACAGATAATAATATTAACCCAGCATACATAGTCTTTAATATTGAGCCAGGAGATAAAAAAGGGCACGTCAGGTGAAAAAGGCTGCTGACCTCTACTTTAGGGACATGCATGAGGTGATGCATGGAGAAACATTGCCTGACCACCTCTTTCCCAACAGCAGTCTGACTTCCCACCTCTGGACTGACCTTGCTTTGGGCACAGACTCTCCTCCAGCGCCTGACCTTTCGCTGTATCCTTCACGTACCTCCCGCTCACCATCTAACTTAACTTTAAAGAAGACAGTCAAGTCAAGTAAATGTTAGTCAAGGTGCACCAAAAACAGTGAAAGAGTTTGAAAAAGCAGTTTAATTCAGACTGATTGAATCATTCTGATTCATTTAAAATAATGAATTTGGTAGCTTTATTTTACAGTCCTGTACCAGATATAAATATGTGACCCTGGATCACAAAACCAGTCATGAGTAGCACGGGTATATTTGTGGCAATAGCCAACAATACATTGAATGGGTCAAAATTATCGTTATGTCTTTTATGCCAAAAATCATTAGGATATTAAGTAAAGATCATGTTCCAACAAGATATTTAGAACATTTCGTACCGTAAATATATAAAACATTTATTTTTGTGAGTGAATGCAGCACAATCTTGAACATAAATGAACAACTTTAAAGATGATTTTCTCAATGTTTTGATTTTTTTTGCACCCTCAGATTCCAGAATAGTTGTATCTCGACCAAATATTGTCCTATCATAACAAACTATACATCAATGGAAAGCTTATTTATTCAACTTTCATATGATGTATAAATCTCAATTTCAAAGAATTTACCCATGTGACTGGTTTTGTGGTCCAGGGTCACATATTATGTTCTTATAGTAATAACAATAACTGGTAATAACTCACTAACCTTGATCCTACCACTAAACTTAACCTTAACCCATGTATAGTTACCTTATATTACCCAGTCTTTTCCTAGGTAAGTACACTGTAAGTACACTTACTGTAAAATAAAGAGAAACCATGGATTCACAAATCAGACATCACTATGAATTGTGAACAGGTTTTTCTAAACACAAACTCCCCAATAGCAAAATCTAGCCAATGAATTATAACCAGAAAAAAAAACTATATTCTAGTTAATATACACCGCTGATCATAAGTCTGAAGACAGTAAGATGATTTGAAAATAATTCATACTTTTATCCAAAAAAGAATGCATTAAAAATGTCTATTCATCAAAAAATACTGAAAAACAAAATCACGGTTTCCACAAAAATAGGAAGGGTGTTTTTAATCATTGATAATCATAAGTGTTTCTTGAGCATCAAATCATCATATAAGGTATCATAAAGTATCATATTAGGACTAGGAGATTAGGATATAGAAGGATCATGTGACACTGAAGACTGGAGTAATGATACTGAAAATTCAGCTTTGATCACATGAATAAATTATATTTGACTATATATTCGCTTAGAAAACAGTTATTTTAAAATGTAGTAATATTTCACAATATTATTGTTTTGCTGTATTTTTTAATTAAATAAATGTAGCCTTGGTGAGCATAAGAGACTTCTTTTAAAAACATTATAAATATAAATTATTCCAATCTTTTGACCACCAATGTTCACTGTATTGTACCTACAAAAATGGTGTCCCTTATAAATACCATTTTTCTATGATTTTATAAGAAAAACACGAGGATTGGAAAGCAGCCAGATTAAAGGTAAACAAACTCATATTATGAAATAATAAATTTCTGCATGTATATTTATTCTGTCCAAAGTTCATTCTGGCATTATAAATATCTTAATTGTTCCTATAGGAGCATAAACGAGCTTTTGAGCAAATGTGGTTGGTGTTTCTCAAGTACAAGGTAAAACAACCCTATTTCTATAGATTCTCATTACATACTCCATGTGTTAATTAATAAAATATTAATAAATTATTTATTAATAAAAAATATTAATAATACTAAAATAACAATGAGGAAAATACATTGTTATTGATACATTATTTATTTATTTATGACTTGATATTTTTGACATCCCCAATGTGACGACTGGCTAAAGAACGACTTTCTAAATGGCGATTGGATGCATCTAGGTTTCATTTGAAAGATTTAAAAACTGCACGTCATAGAAGGAAATTTGTTATGCAATTTTGAGGATGTTAGTCATCCAGATTATTTTAAAATCCGCTGTTTTTCTCATAGTTCAAGGTTCCTTCGGCACACCACCCACACGAGTCTGTTACTCCGTTGTCTCTGATTTGGGATCTTGCATTTAGGCCTGCATGGATGAAATGATATGAATTTGTTGATGAATCACCCTGGTCTTATTGTGCACAGTTTATCAGTGCATACAATTCTAATAAAAATGTTAGGTTTCTTTATCTTTCATCAAAATGTAATAACTTCGCCTCTGAAACAAATTTTTTTTTTCTGAAGTAAGCAGGGCTGCATGATCATGGATGGGGGAAATATATTAACATCCTGATGTTTAAATGTTATAAAGAACATATGAATTGTGCTTTCTGTACAAACTTGCCGCTGTGGTGGTGTGGGTGGTTGCCAGGGCATTGCTATGCAGTTGCTATGGTGTTTTGGGCTGTTGCCAGCGTCAACATGTGTTTTGAGCTTCCGTTCACCATATTTGGTGCGCTCTATGTGTGTGCGTTGATTATCGTTTATATGTGAATATAAAGCGACTGAGTGTCTTCAGAAGACTGAAGATTCATATGGATTTCTTTCACAATGTCTTCATGAACTTTTGAAAGAAAGTTTTGGTAGAATGGACTTTCTATGTATGGACGGAAATCTCTCAATGGATCATATGTTCATTTTTGGGCGAACTTTCCTTTTAAAAAGGACTTATTCTGCCTTTTTGAATGTTCTTGAGTGTGTAACGTTGCGGTTTGAGCAAGAAAAAGTCCCTCCAAAGGGAGTTATTCTCTATATCAGTGTCACTGTTTCTGAACTCCCTGAAACGCATCCATTGTAGTCTTGCATTTTTTTCTGGGAACGTCACAATATTCCTCATTTAAATAATTCCCTCCCAAGGCATACGCAAAATAAAGGGGCGGGGCCTGGTTGAGTGAGTTAGTATAAGTAGTAAACCTATTCTAGAAGGGCCCAGAAACAAAATCAAGACTATGCATAAAAAAAAAGAAAAAAAAAGTCCTCTTTAATGTTGGACTTTGTTTTTGTTCAGGGTTTACTTCAGGAACCGCTGGGTGAAGACGGTCCACCCGTTGGTGCAGCAGTACTGCCTGATCTCCGGAGCGTACTTCACCTTCCAGATGCCCACGCGACAGGACGTAGAGCGCCACCGTGTGGTTGTGGTCACACTCAGCACATCCCAGTACCTCTGCCAGCTTGACCTGGAGCCAGGTCTGAACACACACACACACACACACAACCACACACACTGCAAATCTCATCCCTAATACTCTCGACATGCTAAACACATCGCTTGCAGCTAGTTTTCATATCTATACACATCCGATTAAAACAGAAAGACGTGACATAAGCACGTCACAGCTGGAAGTGGCCGCATTGAAGCCCTCCTGCAGGAGAGATGCAGCGGGGTCCACAACAGTTTATTAGGAGAGGCTAATTTCCTCCTCTGTGTCGGCGCACAGGATCATCTGTTGCTAAGAGACCCGGCTCGCCTGTCTGACACACTCAGCATCATTAACACTCGATGCTGTCGTCTTTTTTTTTCCGTTTCTTTTTCATTTCATCTAGCCTCTTTTCTTATCTGTTCATTTGAAGTCATTACTTCTGATTTCTGGCATTGGGCTAATGTGGTTTGAGAGGTTGAAGTGTATTCCCTCCAGTGACAAACATTTTGGGTTTGTATATCTTAGAGTCCAAATAATAAGCCTATATATATTTGACTTAATAGGGAGATTAATTTCAGAGGAGAACCATCATTTCAACCATTGGCGCCAATTAGATTCAAAATGTCTTTTACAACAATTAATTTTCCACACTGTTTGACATTAAATGATCTCAAGGAACTATATTTAATCACCATTATACAGTAAAACGTATAAATATTTACCTAGACACTTTTTTGCTAAAACATTTGAAAGACTTTTTTTTAAACAGTTTTGAGTGATTCAAACAAAAACAAATCGTCAGTACTGATATCTATAGAGCAAATATAATGTTGATATTTACACTACAATCCAAAAGTTTGGGGTCAGTAAGATTTGATTTTTTTTGGAAAGAAATGAATAGTTTTCTTCAGCAATCAAATGTTAAATTGATCCCCAAAAAAAAGAAAAAGTTTGGCTCGAGGTCATGGTGCAAAGGACCCTAGGTTGAAATTACACCGAACCATCCCTTTAAGCCAAAAACCCAGGACTAGTTTGTCAAAGTAGTTTTTTTAAATAATCTCCCATATTTAACGAATTGTTAGCGATTGATAGCCGCGGTCCTAGAGGCAAAGTTGCTCAGAACGAGGAGTTTACCATGTGGTATGAATGAACGAAAAACCCTGTGATAGACTATCCTTTACGCACGTGAAAAATGCAAAGCCGATTTCTTCCGGATTTCTCACAGGCCTCTATGGCCGTGAGTCAAACAGGCCCAGCGAGTTTCGTTCCGATTGGCCTTGTCTTAACCTTGTCTAATGGCTGCTCAAACTTCATTGGCCACCGCCGACAGCATTTTTTCGAGATACGCGAATGTCCTCAAAGTCAGTGTTGGCACCTTGGACTAAGACACCGCGTGCCAATTTTCAAGTCAATCAGACTTTGGGTTGTGTAGTTATAGCCATTTGTTTTTGTTTTTTCCATGTTATAGTGCCATCAAGTGGCCAGTCGCTGTGTGCTTTTTCACACGGCAACAGAATGAGCTCTTACATATGTGTGCCTAGTTTGGTGCAGTCTTGCGCCGTTTTTTGGGAATGCTGATTTTTAAAACATAATCACCTCATTCATTTGCACCGCAGACACGTTTAAACGCCTGATCAAGTATTCCGAGTTGGTCGTGGTTTGTAGGGAAATTCAAAGGGCATTAGCTCAAAGTGACTGCATCCAGAAAGCAAAACAAAAGGGGCAGCATATTTATCCCTGTGGTATTCCAGGCTGTGTTGTCCCAGACACAGTGAAGTTTCCAGCTGTGAAGAAGCCATCTGTTCTCCTCTCCTTCATTTTAATTAGCGGTGGTTCTTTCCTTTATCAGCGCACGCCTGACTTTCTCTCCGGAGTCTCGGAACGCAGGATTATGACAAACAGGTCATGCGATCCATTGAGGCCTCCATACAAACACAGATTAATATTTTAACGCCCCTAATTGCGTCGTCAATGGAAATGGAAAGGACACGCTCACCTTTTGTCCTAATTTGTATTAATGATGTTTATGCCGTTTTGTGGAGTGCAACAACTATATTGATTTAAATGATCTGAGGCGCCATATTGCAATGCACTTGTGGTGATCGCCTTTTTGAAGGATGCAGAGCAAAAAACACCAGGAAAAGTTGAATAGTTCAGAGTTTTAACTGGTGGGTTGCAGCCTAAAAATGGGAGGCGTGTTTGTTACGATTGTGTACAGTAATGCAAAACAATGCAAAAAACCTGATGAAAATGTACACCTTCAATGCATTATAAGTTTCTTCGGATAAAAGTGTCTGCCAAATGCATAAATGCAAATACCCTCAGAGGATATTGAGAAACCAGATATAAAGTCTGTGTAGCTGTTTTTAACAATAAAATATGTGGGTCAAATTGATCCACAAACATCACATCACAGAGTATAGTGGCGGATCTTGAGTGACGTGCTAATGCTATTTACCCATATACTTTTACATAAATATTTCCATACTTGCACGACTTTGACATCTGTGTTTTGAATTGACTGGACAGTTTCATTTGATTCACATAAATCAGCCTGATCTCATGAAATGCGTCTCTATAGCACGCTTGTGTTTATCGTGCAATTTAAACGCGAAAATGAGTTTTTACGTGCAAATGATACGCAGTTTTCACGTGCATATGATACGCACTTTATTGCGTGTAATACACACGCACCCCCCACACCACTAATCCTAACCAAACGTATAATACACACGTACCCCACACCACTACTAAACCTACCCTAAACCTACATGCGTATCATATGCACGTTAAAACTAATTTTCGCGTATAAATTGCACGATAAACACAATGCGTGCTATAGAGACGCATTTAGTGTGACCGGGTTGCATAAATGTATCAGTTACCAATTTTAGCTGCATTTTTTGCATCCGTTTAGATACAATTTTAAGATTGCAAAACTGATTTCGGTCTTCATCAAACTTGAAGGCAAAAAAAAAAAAAAAAAATCCTGCAATATCATCATAGTTTCATATCTCCTGCAAAATCATTGCAGATGTTTCATCTATTAAGGATTAAAAGGATTCTACCATAATTTGCGAGTTGAACATCAGGCGGTCTGGTTTCGACTCAGTGTGGTACATCATGCTGAGATTAAAAGGGCTCTTAGAGGCCCTTACAAAAAGATTGCCCATGAGTCTGGGAAGGGTTTTGTTTCCAAGTCATTTTGTAGTTAGTCCACTCAACTCCAGATTTTCAACCATTAGCAATTTAGACAAGCCGTCCCACCATTTCAGCCAGAGAGAGGAAAAATAGCAGCAGGAAGACTGTGCACACAATGGCATATTACTACACTACTCCAACTATTCAAGAATCTTCAATCATTCTGTTCATACAACAGCATGCAGAGCAAAAATGGTGACATCCATAAACAGAAAGGCATCACAGCTATTTAATAAATGCATCCAAACAACGCAAGAGTTCGTCCACCGAATCTTAATTTATTGACGGAACCCGTGCATCATGTATTTGGTACTTTATCCCACAGTGCAATGCACTCAACTTGACCAGTGCTAAGATATTTACACATTGCAATATGATAAATGCAAAAAACTGAAATGACAGCTGGACGCACTCACTGAATTACAAATGCAGCATTTTACACACCGTTTCACTATTTTTTAAACATAACAGGCAGCAATTCGTTCTGAATAGGAGGCAGTGTTCCATTCCGAACATGATCAAGGTCTTAAAGAACCCCAGGATAATATAAAAAGGGATTTATAAGCAAGTCTTGCCTCAGTTAATGTCAAATTGCATGAATCAACCATCCAAAAGAGACTTCATAACTTTGCCCAAGATGCAAGGTCAGACTCAATGAATATAGATACGCAACTGGAGTGTGTCAAACAACATATAAGATCAGATCAAGACTCAATGTGCTCTGAATATATAAGGCAAAGAAATGAGTATGACCACAAAAACAAAAGCTATAAGTGGATATTCCATGCATTGAAACAAAGACCTCAAACAAGCTGGCGAGGGTAATGGTCTAAGTTTAACTGATTAAAACACGTCGGAAGTTAGACTTGCCTTTGCTATCCTTTAAACCAAACAGCAAGAACATGCAAATGTCTGCATTTGAGAATTTTAACTAAGGTCAGAAACTCTCTCACTGCTTCTGCATGTTCCTGTATATTAGTCTTTGATGGGTTTCACTTTCTGTGTGTCGCTGATAATGAACAGTGAAATGCAGCCAGCGTCTCTCTCCCATGGATGCTGTTTGAGTCCTGCTGATCATGGCACCTGAGCGCTCGGCTCGGCTCACCGAGGTTCAGCTTATCAGTGCAGCAGGATTCAGGCCTGGGAGTCTGCGGACCCTCGCTGGCCTTCCCATCATTCCAGTCTCTGTGTGAAGTCCCACATGACAAACACGGCCTGTCAGTCAAGAACTACTTTACTAACTCTGAGATGCACCCAGCTAGACATAACAAATAAGAGCAGATGCCTATGAGGGTGCATCATCAAACGCGTACTCAGATTTTTTTTTGTGCAATAAATAATGCATCCCATAACACTCAACATATACCTGTCCAAGTTTGTTGTTATAAAGTTTACTTGTAGGTACACCACAGGTAAATGTGTGAAGTTGTGCATTATATTCTATGTCGACCTTTCTCTTTCTTAACTTATCACCTTATTAAAAATGACATTTAATTTATACAGCATTTTTGGCACTCTTTAATATTTAGCGCTCTTTTTTTGAGTGACAGCTCGCTCTCTGTAGCCGTCTAAGTTCAAACGGCACAGAGCGCACGTGGACTGATAATCTCTTCATCTATACTACAGTTTACAGCAGGAAACAAACATGAATGAACACCAGAAGGTACTGTATGTTGGAAGATGCAATACAACTTATTGAAATATATCACCTTTCATGTAATCGCTCAAATCAGTGTTTCAACAGCGGAAAGAAGTCACACTTCCAAAATCGCCAAATCTCTTGAGTAGAGACTTATTTTTAATAAGTAATTGCTTCCCAACCCATAAAAAAGTATGTTCTACATAGTTCCGAATTCAGTCACAGTCTTTATGCCCGATTCATTGAATCATTCATTCAACCCATTTGTTTAAACAGACTGATTCATTTAGGCCTGAAACAATTGACTTGCTATATTCAGAACAGCATACTACCTTACTACTCTTACTATTTATACAAAAGCATACTGTATCCCACAATGCAACACACTTTGCACCTAAAACACACACTACAGACATTGATGCACAAGATTTGTTCTAGGTTCCTCTAATCTTGTAAAAAAACTAAAAAACAATCAAACAAACAAAAAAATTAGTCAAAAAGCCCTAACTACGGTTGAAAGGTTTCCCACATACTATATCTATTTTTTTTTATAAAATAGAAGGCATTATTCCATTATTAGTAACTGAAATTCTGACATTTGTAAATAACATTTTCAACCTTTTTTGGCAGTCTATTATTATTAGTATTAATGACATGAAACCTTGACAGATTCTAACAGGAAATTATAATAAAAAACAGTTTTTCTACCTTTCTCCGCACTTATAGACTGCCAAAGAAGTGCTGATGACAGTTCGAGTAACATGTGTTGCATAGACAAAGATGTGCAGTATGTCTAGGTTGAAAAGTTCATAAATTCTCTCAGTCTGAGGTATTTTATAAGCACTTGTCAGTCTAAATCCCGTACATTTGGTTCATTCAATTTTAGAAGCTTTCCGCATATTCAGGCTGACACCAAGAACAAATATTCCCTCAAACAAGACTTGGCTGTGTGGGACAGATGTACAGTTGGGGTTAGGATTTAGGGTTAATGTAACTTGTGTCAATCGTTCAGCAGATGAAAATCTTGCAGTGGACAAAAACACTGGGTTGTAAAAGTTAGATGTGACCTTAAGACAACAAGGTGTTTTGTACAATAACATGCAAGAAGTTTTTGTTTTGTTCTTGGTGTGAACAGGCCTTTCACGTACATTATGATTCTTCTTCACTTCGTTCATCACAACAATCGGTTTCACTTTATTTTGGTCCCATTTAGACATTCTTTGGACTATAAGTAATGTTGCAGCCACATGAACCTACACCTACTCTCATTAGAGTATTAGTTGGGTATTACTGGACTGTTAGGGGTAGGGTTAGTAGAAATGAAGGGTTAAGGCGAATAAGTTGTACCTGCAAAGTTACTTATAGTCAGTAGCATGTCTGTTGGGGAGCATCAAAATAAAGTTGCAGATATTACAGTTATCAGACTGACTACTAACACTCTAATGAGAGTGACATGTAGCTGCAACGTTACTTATAGTAACAGAATATCTATATCAGAATAAGTATTACCCAACAATCAAGTGCCAATGACTGTCGGCCTCATTCAAATGAAAGGCTTTGTTTAGTAAGACCTTTTACACAAACATCACCAATGTTCTCCAGAGTGTCATGTGATGAAACCCATGAAAGGGCAAGGCTTGTTTAAATGGCATTTTGATGGCATTTGTGTACCCCCTTTAACCTTTCGTTGAATTTCATTTTTCTACCTTGATTAAATTTCATATTGGCTTTATTCTCATGCCGACCTTTTGCCCCTGGTCCCAAACCGCTGCTAATAATGACAATCATTGTTATTGTGGATATAGAGAACATGCTCAAACATACACAATACCCATACTGAAGAAAAAAAAAGAAAAAAGAAAAAAAAATCTCTGTATTTTCACATACAGTGATTCATTCTACTCTATGGCTTTGTTCAAGTGAGCTGCCATTGTAGTCTATAGGGAACATCACAGGCACGCCTACATAAAAATGACTTCTAGTTAATCTTTCAGTATTATTGGAGCGACTACTAAAACATCTCAGCCTCAGACAAGTCTGAGCTCGTTATCAGTTAGCTGTTAAAAACACACTGTACACAGATGACACTTATGTCATTGGTTCGCTGGGTGTTTTTAAGAGTTGTTTAGAAGTTAGCAGTGCCGCTGACAAAAACAAACGGCTGCTAATTTGCCACAGTTTGCGCGATTTGTGGCATTGTACTTTAACAATCATTTGTGGTTTTTGCAAAACTCTTCTGTCTTAGATGTTTATTCCATCTGTATAAAGGGAAAGCTCAAAAGATAATTTCACTTTCTGCCAATTTCTTTGTCATTGTCTTCAGAATGCTGCAACATAATAAGCTTCCACCTTTCTGCAGAATAAAGTACATCATGTGGCAACTGTCTGGCTTGTAATACTTTTTTAAGCTCTTAACAAGTTTATTAGTGAAAAAAATGGCCATGCGTGGAAATTAGTGATGATGATTAGTGATAAAAACTGATTTGCAAATCCACTAATCACTGCAAATTAATAATTTGATTTCCCTGTTTGTCAGATTTGATCCTATTTTTTAACCGAGCACATCGCAATATATTATGAAACTACACTCTTAGGTATCAGGGTATCATGATTGCCTGCAAATTCGAACTGTGATATATATATATATATATATATATATATCTTACCTCTCAGGGTGTCATGGAGGGGTAAGGTGTCGAAGTTGCAACATCTAGCTACTGGGGTGCCTCAAGGCTCAGTACTGGGACCACTTCTCTTCTCCATCTACATGTCATCACTAGGATCGGTCATTCAGAAACATGGTTTTTCCTCTCACTGTTATGCTGATGACACACAACTCTACCTCTCAATCCAGCCAGATGATCCGAAGGCAGCTGCTCACATCTCAGCCTGCCTGACAAACTTTTATTGCTGTACCTTCAACTCAACCTAGCGAAGACAAAACTACTTTTGGTCTCAGCCAATCCAGCACTTCATCACAACTTCTCCATTCAGCTAGGTTCATCAACCATAACTCCATCAAGGACAGCCAGAAACCTTGGAGTTGTGATTGATGATCAGTTAAACTTCACAGACCATATTGCTGTAACGGGCCAGTCTTGCAGATCTGCCTTAAACAGCATTAGGAGGATCAGGCCCTTCCTATCAGAGCATGATACACAACTCCTCATCCAAGCTCTTGTTCTATCCAGACTGGACTATTGTAGTGCTCTCTTGGCAGGACTTCCAGCTTGCACTGTCAAACCTCTACAACTGATCCAGAATCCTGCAGCAAGAGTACTTTAACGAGAAACTCATAACTCATAAAATTACACTGGCTGCCAATTGCATCAAACTCAAAGCACTGATGTTTGCCCACAGAACAACAACTGTCTCTGCACCTCTATACCTAAACTCACTACTTCAGACCTATGTGCCCTCCAGAAGCTTGCCTTCTGCAAGTGAACGGCGTCTTGTGGTGCCATCCCAAAAAGCACAAAATCACTTTCACAGACCTTTACCTGGACTGTTCCCTGCTGGTGGAATGACCCGCCTGACTCAGCCCGAGCTGCTGAGTCTTTAGCCATTTTCGACTTATTATTCTATATCACTCTCTCATTTACTATTCTATATATCTATTTGAAAATAACTTGCTGCATGCACTGTGCTAGACTAACTGATACTAGTCACAGCACTTGCATGTTAATGCCCTATTGTTGGTTTGATTGCTTCTATTGCTCTCCTCATTTGTAAGCCGCTTTGGATAAAAGCGTCTGCTAAATGATTAAATGCAAATGTAATGTACATTGAATATTACTGTTGCTACTTAGTGTTAGAAGACATGTCCAAATACCGAACATAAAGTAAAAATTAAATAATAAATAAAAATCCTTCATACTTACATTAAAGTATGCCATAGAGACCAAAGTAATATGTCCGATAGTTGACTCTTTAAGACTTGAGCGACTAATCAATCACCAACTACTTAACCACACCCTAGCAACTACCTTAGGAACTGCATAGCAACACACTAGCTACCACCACAACAAAAACATCCTAAGATTGCCCTAGAAACCTCATGCACGGAAAAAAATGTGGTGTGTAAACAATTTTCACTCAGAAATTGCTAATAAATTTAGAAGAATTGGCAAGTAACACACTGAATTAAGCTTGAAATTCTGATGTAGAAATACTGAACGACTCATAATTGCCTAGCAACTGCAACTCAACCTAATGCATATGTTATCCAATGCACTGCATCTCATACTGGTTTACCAGAAGCGTCATGATCGTGGCATGTGGGCTGTGATAACATTAAAACATAATCACACTCAAAGTGTGGGCTCCCTCGCGGTTTACACCTAATTCTGGCTTATTAAAAATTACCAAAGCTCTTAAGCTGTAATCATGCAACTCGCTGCCTATGATAAGGCTTTCTTTATTGGTCTGTATTGTGGGAAGAGATAAATATGTGCTAAGGAATCTAACAACTGCCTCCACTGCAATTTGGAGCATGGCTACTATAGCAGGCCAATTCAATTTTTCTGAGTTTTACCTCGAGGTTAAAAGTTCAGCTCTTCATTTCTTATGTTGTGAACAGTGAACAATAAACTAAATCACACATTTTATGAAAGTGTAGACGGAAAGAAGGTGCACACTTTTATATCGATGATCACAGCAAAGTTTCTGACATTATGTCGGTGATATTTGTGATCAAACCACCCACTGGCGACATTCTTCATTTACTATTTCAGCCCTGGCGCGAATGATGTTTTACTCTCCTCCTGCTTCTACCTCTAGCCTGAAGGGCTCCTGTGCTTTGGGGAAACCAGAGCGGGGTCAGGAGTTCACATGTGGGCTAGAGTAAAGATCTGATGAAGGAAACAAACATTCTCCCATGATCCGCACTGAAGGAAAGTGTAAGTACAGGTCCTGCACAGCACATCCGTTCTGGAAATACCCTCTTCTTGCTGATTTGCATCCATAGAGTGAGATAAATAACATTACAGGGCGCTTACTTTTGTCCCAATTTGAAAATTTAGGAGTGCATAAAGAACGTGCATAAAGAACTTTAGGGGTACAATTAACTTTTATTAAATAATGCAATTCTCCAGTTGACTGATTGGATTAAGAACTGCGATAATTTAAAAAAAAATTGCATTACAAGCAGCCTAAAAAAGTTTTTTTTTGTTGGAAATGCTATGAAAATAAGTTGAAGCCTAGAATACGAAATTATGGAATTAAATATGCATTAAGGAATTAAATATGCAGAAATCAAAACAACGGATAAAGCCAGGTTCAAATAATTTTTCAGGAGATTTTAGTGGGGGAAAACACATCTTACGTGTATTTGTATCTGTAGATTTCAATTACAATATAGATTTAAAATAAATAAATAAATAAAGTCAGACATCTCCACTTCAGTAGTCTCAAATGACACTTTATGAAAGGCCAAATTGCCCAAAAACTTAAAACTGACCAATGCATGTTTTTGCCTGTATCGTCTTGACTTACAGTAAACTCACACGTGAGTCCTGGAAGAGTTTGCCTTTAAGTTGGCATCCTCTTATAGCTCAACTACTTTGTATTCCATGCCTAGTTTCACTGTCCTACAGAACCCTGATGGGCAGACACAGCTCCTCTGGCATTTTAAAGTGCTAATGCCTGTAACACGGCCCTGCGCAGCTCAGCGGACGACCCAGTGGAGAAAATGGGGATGCTGAGACAATAATTAACTCAAGATAAGTGTAAGAGAAAACAAGACTCCCTATGAGATGCACGGAGTTGTTACTGACGCCCTGCTGTGACTGGAAACAATAACACAGAAACAAACTTGAAAAAATTTGTGCTTTAAAGTGCTTTAATTCAACCAAAATAAATGCTCTGTCATGATTTACTAACCCTCATGTTTTTTTTTTTCTTACATGTGGAATGTACCACACAGCGACTTCAACCATCAATCTTTGCATACTTATGCAGGTTACACTTTATTTGCATGGTCTAATTTAGACATTCTCCTAAGTAACTTTGCATCTGCATGTCAATTACCAGAGAGTATTTGTAGTCTGTCTGCTTAATATCTGCTAACTCTTTATTTTGATGCTTCTCAACAGACATTCTACTGACTATAAGTAACTTTGCAACTACTTGTCAACTTATTCTACTAACCCCAACTTTACTGTCTACCAAAACTCTCTGAAAATGTTGTGCATGTGCTGTGAAACAGGCCTTAAAAGTGTTTTTAGATCAGATCATGATAAACACAAATATTAAAATGAGAATAAGTATAAATCTATTATAGACAAAGTCAATATGTGGACAGGATGAGTTGTTTCTATAACATCCCTTACGAAAATTACCCATGATTATACAACAAATAAAACCAAAAAATCATGGTTATTATAGTTAAACCATGATAACTACAAATGAACCATGGTTTTGCAACACTAACCATAGTTTAACCATGGTATTTGTTGTAAAACTGGTACTCAATCTGCCAAAATACTATGATTACTACACTTTTACTATAATAAAACCATGGTTGATTTTCGTAAGGGACTTGAGCTGAATAATGATGTCACTTCTGTCTTTTATAGAGCAGAATTTCAATTAGTCTCACATTTAATGAAGTTTGTATGATTTATAATCATTAGTTAATCCCTGTGAAGCTGCTTTGAAACGATCTGTATTGTATAATGTGCTATATAAATAAAGGTGATTTTAGGGTCTAATGTAACTGCAATCTCATAAAAATATAATGCATCATCCCAAAAATTGCCTTAACTGTCTGTTAGGGTGACGTGACTGACATCTTGATGTGAGGACAGAAGTCATTCCAGCTTTAAATGTAAAAGAATCACTGCAGTTATTTAAAAATGACTGCACTCTCACACTTACACCCAAAGGATGGATTTTTTTACAACTATTTTGTAAGGAGTTGTTTGTTAGATTTCCAATGTGTTACAAACAAGTCTAAGTGAATGTGCCTCTCTGTATTTAATTTAATATTGAAAAACTCACATGCACATTGCCATCTGCGCAGAAGGGTGTGTTGGTGAGCGGCGTCAGGGGTAGAAAGAGCAAAAACTTTTTAGTTTTTGGAAGCATTTTGTTAGGGTACATTTGTAAGACATCCTATGGGATTAATATTAATATCATCCTAACAAAAAAACAAAAAATTTTTTTTTGTTTTTGACTTCAGACTCTCACCAAACACTCAAATGATTAAACCCACAGACATGGCTGATTAGGAATCAAATCGGATTCAAGCAAACACAGTCTTTTGACTTTCCACGTTTTATGCAGGATTAATTTTCCATCACGCAAAACTCAACAACCTTGTTTACTGCCAAGTCAGCCCTAATCAGCATAATTATCAGCCAGAACTTCCTCAAACTGCATTAGCCGATCCGAGACGCCTTCAAAAATAACAACCGGTCTGTGAGAAAAGAGCCCGGCAAACATGGCGATCTTTCCCGGTTCTGTCGTCATTAGAAAGCAGCGCTGCCGGAAGCGAGCATGTTAAAGACGGCTGGCAGACGGCCTAGTTTCCCACTCCGACCCTCACAGTCAAGCCTCAGTGAGTTACATGACATTAGGGCACCACAAGGAGAACAACAAGCTGCCTACACAATGTTGCCGCCACTTTTGAGGACACACACAAAGGGAATTCTGGGAAGGGAAGAAATGTTTGACACGGCGCTCTCTTGGGAGAATAATGTGAGTTGTTGTAACGCTGCTGGAATACTGTATTAATTTCGGGGGAACAGTTTAAGGAATACAAAACAAGAATCACAGTAACGTTGTCTTACAGACAGTCTATTCTTCCAGAAAATGATCGGCGTGGGAGTGATTTCTGATTTGCATAATATTCAGATTTAATGGCTTGCTAAAAATAAGACAGAATATGTCTTTGGCTTTTTTTTTTTTTTGGAAACTGTACGTGTATTTATTGAGTTGGTTCCATTATGAGAGACAAACTGAATGACCCGGAATATTTATATAAAAAAAATGCAATGCATATGATAAAAACATACCATCCATCATCGCATTATCATCAACGCTAAAAGACGCATTTTTTTTTTGTGCCATTTTTAAAGGCTCAGTCAGAAAGTGGAAAATAGTCAAATTAAATTATGAAGATTTTTGGTGCAAAAATGTATATACTAACTAAATTTGCCTGCACGCAAAAGGCTAATAACAACAGCTTATTGGAGTATGTTTTACACTTTACACTTCAAATTTTCACCTTATTTTCAAAGTGTTACTTGCAATTAGCTACTGAGTAAAACTTATTTCAATTTTTTTTTCGAGTGTACAACTAATTTATAAATCAATTAACACTGATATTTCCATTTAAATTCCACACAATATTAAGTGGACGACGTATAATGATCAACATTATTATGTCAACAGAACTCATCAAAATAATGTTTGCAACTTAAAAGGTTTAATTAAAGCAACAGACCGTAGTCAGAGTAGCGTCATATTACATTTTTGACAGGAATGAGACGAGGCTGTGAGGGATAAAAGTACAGTACATGTACAGTATGTGTCTATCGATACTGCAACAGCTTTAAACACCCTAGACCCAATAGCGTTTTTTATCATTTATTTCCCATGTCGGTTTGGGTCAAAGCTTTACTGGTCAGCAGGAGTACTTGTCTCTACAAGCGCACTTCTATCCCAGCCCGTCTTCATCTTCCTCTGGCACCTGCTGATTTAATGTGTTGTCAGTGGTGCGATCTCAGACTCAATTTCTTAGACTCACTTCAGCGACGAAGCCGACACATCGAGAATCTGGGACACGTTAATGTATGGAGGAGATGCCAGTCCTCTGGCTAATGACGGGAGAAAAAACTCCAGCGACCTCGGCGGTGGCACCGCAGTCATTATTAGCTGGCAAGAAAGTGATGAAAGCCCTGGGAGGAGTGACATCGCCGCCTCCTTCATCTGGGAGAGGATGATGAAGTCAACACTCCTCTGAGGAGGACGAAATAAAGAGGGCCGCGAGGGTCCGCATGTAGTTCTGTGGATAGATCCTAAAAAAGACAGCTTGTGTAAGCTGATTAAATAAAGTATCTGGTCATATTGTTCACATGTTGCCTGAATGTGGGTCAGAATTGCAAGATGTGTTACAAGATGTCTCTGTTCTGTCAAGTCAGATATTTTAAGCACAATATATGATTAAGTGACACTTGGCTTGATTATTTGGCGCTAAATAGATTTTGTATCTACCCCAACTACATTTTTTGGCCAACTAATTTAAATAAATAAATAAGATGTAATAAGATATAATAGATACATTATTGGATAGATATGGAACTATGTAGGAAGATGGATGGATGGATGGATGGATGGATGGATGGATGGATGGATGGATGGATGGATGGATATAACTATATAGGTAGATAGATAGATAGATAGATCACACAATAGATAGATAGATAGATAGATAGATAGATAGATAGATAGATAGATAGATAGATAGATAGATAGATAGATAGATAGATACTTTTTGAACTGAACTGGATCAACACAATACTTGAAAAAGCCACTTTCGCACACAATCCTGGTAAATTACCATAAAATTACCAGAACGACTTTACCAGTAAATACACAAACGTGCAAAAGCAACAGCGTTTTTACCGGTAAGATACCATTCACACATTAGTACCTAAAAAAAAAGCTCAGGCCACTGAGCTATATAATTGGCCCAAAGCAGACTTCTTACATCAACACGTTCTGACCTCGCATCTGCTCTGGTGTTGTGCCGAATTCTGACCCTGTCAGATTATTACTCCCATCCCCCTGACTGAGTCCCCAGTATAGGTAGGTTTAGGATTAGGTGTGAGGGGGGGTTAGAATTAGGCAACCAGGTAGCAGCCTCAACAAGGGGGGTAACAAATTAAACAAGTTAATCCTGTTCTTTGTTCACACACAGCTTAATACTGGTAATTTACTGGTATTTATGGATGGATGGATGGATAGATAGATGAATCATTGATAGTGTTCTTTTAATAGCACGCTTCATTCCTGTGTCATCTTGATATTGCAGCTGCTTGTTTTCGCTCCTTCCAAAGATTATTGGCCCCCGCTGAACATCTCCCATTAGAAAGCAAGTGATCAGAGATGGAAATATGTGCAATTACAGCACGCACAATAATTGAAGACGAATGCTGGTGTTCTGTGGGGATTTCACAGTGAAATTGCTCTGGCAATCGGCACAGATGTTTTAATCAGAGTGCACTGGCCCATGAAACCCAACATGTTTTACACAGACAATCGGAAGGGTTTTTCCTGTCATAGATGGAGCGCGTCATTGGAATTTTTGTTCTGATGGAGCCGGTTATTGTTTTCATTTTGCTCATTAAGAATGATTAAGGTACAGAGCAAAGTGTTGGCCTGGTTTTCTGCTCTACAAGAGCCGGCAGTGTATTTATACGTATCAGAACAAGACAAAAGCCGCAGATCATTCAATAAAATCTAAATGTTTTCATCACGGCTGAGAGGTGTTAGGCACCACATCAACACACAGCCTCAAGTGGCTCATTGCTTTCAAACAGTGGCAGCAGTGTGATAAAACACGTCAATGTTCAACAAATGTTTATTTTAATCACTAACAATTCCTCGGAGAAATAAAATAAATCATTAGCCAAACTCCAGGCCATTTAAGGCCGCCAAGCAACACAACACACAGTTCGGCAGATCTGCAGACCAGCGGCAGTTCTAGACCAGTGCTTCTCAACTGGTTTGGCCATGGGACACACATTGTCCCATGCTCATTAAGCCACGACCCACTTCTTTAGGAATTATACAGTGCTGGAAGTGGGCCGGTATGCACTACCTATATTTTAATCTGTGGCGTACCCTCACTTTGTCTTGCGTGCTGGCACTTCTCACGTGCTGTAATATAAGAGTGCGCTCTATCAGCACAGTATAATGTCTGACAGGTCAGGAAAGTTCGTATTTCTAAGGTTAGAGACTTTTTATTTCATAGCAAGTTATGGAAATAACGTTAGAATACTAAAACCGACATATAGCCTGACAACATATCATCTGACCGCTGTGGAAGCTTGTTTCCGCCACGGAATAAAACATTTTAAAATATAATTGCGACTTTTATCTTGTTATTCTGACTTTTTTGTCCTCCGAATTGCTAGATATAAACTCGCAATTGCGAGTTATAAAGTCAGAATTGCGTGATATAAAGTCAGAATTGCGAGTTAAAAAGTCAGAATTGCGAGTTAAAAAGTCAGAATTGCGTGATATAAAGTCGCAATTGCGAGTTATAAAGTCAGAATTGCGTGATATAAAGTCAGAATTGCGAGTTAAAAAGTCAGAATTGCGTGATATAAAGTCAGAATTGCGAGTTAAAAAGTCAGAGTTGAAATATATAGACACAATTGCATGATATAAAGTCAGAATTGTGAGATATAGTCACAATTGTGAGATATAAAGTCACAATTCTGACTTCTTTTCTCAGAATTGCGAGATATAAAGACCAATTCTGAGCGTAAAAAGTTATTCTAAACATAAATCTATAACTGTATAAAGTCGCAATTGTGTGTTATAAATTCAGAATTGCAAGATATAAACTCGCAGTTCTGAGAATTACACGCAATTGCGACTTTATATCACGCAGTTCTGACTTTATAACTCGCAATTACGACTTTATATCAGGCAATTCTGAGAAAAAAGTCTGAATTGCTAGATGTAAACTTTCATTTGCTAGAAAAAAAGTCCGAATTGTGAGATGAAAAGTCGCAATTAAATGTTTTTTTTTATTCTGTGGCGGAAACAAGCTTCCATAGACAAAAATCTTGGTTTCGTAAGGTTACATAGGTCAAAAACAACGGAAACATTAACTTTATTTATTTATTTAGGTGGGGACATTGAATGTTTTGGCAGGGCAAGTAAATGGAGCCAGTAGAACAATATTAGAGACAATATTAATATTTTTAGCTAGTTAACAGTAATACTTGTTAATAATAATGATATGCTGAAAATCATTATATCATAGTAATGCCCTATAGCAAGACAAACTATACTAAGTTAGGGATATCATTTTATTTATTTGATACAGAATTAAATAGCCCATAGGAAAACCTGATTGATCTAACACTGAACAAATGTTTGATGCGATTTATGGGTTTTAATAGTAATTAGTGAAGGACAGGTGTCATAAATCTCTCGGTTTATAAACCTCTAGGCTGCCTGGATTGCAGAATGCATCTATCAGATGAGACAGATGACAATTTTGACACGGCTCTGAAAGTATCAGCCTGGTTATTAAGAAGTGAAGAGATCTAAGCAGAGAGAATTGCAAAACCAACCGGAGCAGCCGTATAGTATATAATTAAACACTCCGTTTCAGCCGACTTCTATTTTTAATTAGTAGTGTTTGCTAAGTCAAGCATCACTACTACTATTGCTCATACTGTGGGTTAGTGATTCAACAAACCTCTAACACTAAGTATTTTACTTTTGGGCACTTTTATAAAATATCACACTTAAATGGAAGGATATTCAGATCCAATTTGAGCTGAAACAACAAAATTGGTTGAACTATACATTATGCAACCATCCAACTCGGAGTGATAAAGTACAATGAAAAATATGCAAAAAAAAAGCATCAATAATTATCTTAAACACCTGCTACTTTTGCATGAGTCATGAATAAAGAAAAGAGAAAAAAATAATCGCATTGTTTAAAACACATCATGCACAGCCTTAGTGACAATAGCACAACCACCATAAAAGACCCCGTTATTCAATAAAGTTGGACATTTATTATTAATAATGATCTGAATGAACAATCTGCCAAGTAATATACTTCATTCAATGCACTCCAAAGTATCGCTCTTGTTTTCTCTTGAAAAATAAATAAATCTAGTGATTTGGCATAACTCATTTCACTAAGGATGCAAAATGACAATATGCAAAGTCTTGTTTAATAGCGAACACAAAAAGTCAAGTATAATAAATGCTTAGGTTGAGCTAGGGCTCTTAATTTTAATAATGGACAAGCAGTTTCTTATCTCCACAATACCCTGGGTATATTACGACCATGTCATTCTGGCACATCTCCCAGAAGTGTCCCGCTTTGACATAGTGCATATTGGATACTTAATTCATGGGCATATTTTTAAATATTCTTATCTAAGCCTCAAATATCAACCAATTCATTCAGTCATATAGACCGCTGTCTGTAAACCTGTCACAATTATGTGTTCGGTATATGGACAAATATATATTTTTTTTTACTTTGTATACAAAATCGTATACAATATAATAATAATAATGCGATTTACTTTATGCTGTAAAAATGAATAATATTTATATAATTATTTATATTATATAATATTATACTGCGATATGATTTCCCTTATTTTGATGGCAAAACTTGATTGAAATTTAAACTATAAAATGATTGTGATTCTCAAATAATTGCAATTAGAAAGTGCATATTGGATACTTTATGAGCATATTTTATAATATTCATATCTAAGCCTCAAATATGAATTAATTATGTCATATTGGACACTCTCTGTTCATTTGTTTTTAATCAAAAATCTGATACTAGATCAGTTATAAATTCTCTGCATGCAGTTTTAGTATTTTCTTGCTTCATCATTTAATCAAACTTACAGGTTTTTTAACACAAAACTGGGATGCAAAATTAAATAAATTTACACCACTCATAAAATGTAATATGCACACAATGAGGTAATTTGACAATGATATAGCATACCCCATTTTGAAGTATTCATCATTGCATAATGCATTACATTTCACATACTATGTAAAAAAAAAAAAAAAAAAAAAAAAAAAACACTTTTTTTCCACTCCGCGCTGCAGAACACCTTTATTCCACTCCGGACGTCCCCATGAATACATCCGACACTTTGGCAGCGCTGCGACACTCCTCTGCTCCGTTGGGCTGAGTGTTGACATCAGCTGAACCAGGGTCAATCCATGATGGACTCGTCCCTGTCATAGTGTCCCGCTCTGAAGGAAGTGGACTAATCACCGGAGCAGGGCTCAGGGCTTTCACAGGAGAACAGAGGGAATTCACTAAAAGACTAAATCTGTGGCTCTCCATCAGTGCTGTCAGACAGCCTAGAGGACGCCGTGTGAATAACCGTTCTGTGTGCATACCTGGAGCAATGCCTATCGGCCTCATGCCCACAAGCTGGAAACACTGACAAATGATCACTGCTTTTTCTTTTCAAGGGGAACACTAGCAGAACTGAGAGTTTGATTTATTTTTTTCACAGCAACCTCCCTAACTCCAAGTCGGTTTTACTCTTTCCAGTTTAGAACAATAAGAAGAATCAACTGGAACCTGAATGGAAAGCATCAGTGAATGCTGTGGATTACTTCAATATTAATACTAAAATATTGACTTTGTCCTGTAGTTTGGGTGAAGTAAAAATAGCAAAAAAAAACGTGTTTGCACTGCCAACATGAATTAAAGGGATATTTCATCGCTGGAAAGATGAATGTGTGTTTAAATTGGGTCATTTATGAAGTAGAAATGTGAAATTATTTTAGAAGTTGGAGCCTTCTAGACTGAGAAAAGCCAGGAAATGTATTTTTGGCTCATGTGGATGAAAGACAACAACTCCCAGAATGCACTTGCTTCGCTGCCCTACGAGGACACGCCCACGCCACGCCTCCCGGTTACAGAGGGCAGTATCGGGAGAAATGATACAGCTAGGCTACTAGTCGACTGGAAACTGAAAAGACAGTGTTTTATCGTGAGATCCCCCTATGGGCGGGTTGAAGACATGCGGGACGAGCTCCTCCTACTGGCTGGAGTCTCTCGCCTCTGGACACAAAAGCCTCTGATGACGATAAATGACGCTTTTGTGCGTCATCTGAGGTTTTTGTCCAGACACACAATACAGAAATCTCTGGTCTCCTTTCTAATGATACAAAGCTTAATGCTAATCGCTGAAGTATCCCTTTAAGAAAGAAAGCATGCAAGCAAATAAATCAATCAATAAATGTATGTCTCTTATTCTAGCATAAAAAATATATACATACACACGTTTAAGTCTTACTATTTTCCCCATAGACTTCCATTGTATATGCATTCTTGTAAAAGCACAATTTAGTGTGTCTTTATAAACAGATGGAGGTCTACAATGTTTTCTGCTTTAAGGACAAATAGGAGAAACTGGATCATAAAAATGAAAAAAAAATTTGCCTGGAAAGTCTTGTTTCATTTCTAGAAACTCGTGCCAAGTGTCGTTTTAATCATGCATTTAGTTTAAATGCTGTACACATCACAGAACAATATTAAATTTGATCCAAGTTGCTTTCTTAAATGCAAGACTATCATTAATTAAATAATGAATTATGGCACTGAAATGGTGAAGTGTTATTAACAAGCCCTTCAGACGTGATTGCAGCAGGTGTGCAGCATCTCTTTACACCAACCGTTATAAAAGACACATCTCTTACAAATAAATCCGTTTGAAAAAAGTTTGCAGTGTTGCATTGGAAAGGAGTTTTTAATTTTACACAACATTAAGAAAAATAATGGTGTACTGATAATCCATATGATGTTGTGAGGAAGACTGTGAATCTGTGGTTACTCGTGAGATGAGCTTCATGCCCACAAATGGTATCATTTCCAGCTAATTTTTCCTTCAAAGTCTGTGAGTTTGACAAATCACATGTTTACGTTTTTGCCATCAGAAAATAAGATTTAATATTCATACATATTTGTTGAAAAAGCAAGTTGAGGATGGACACAACAAAAGCTTAATCCATTATTTTTATTTTTTTTAATTACCAATAGTTTCAGACCAAACACTGCCATAGGTTGAATTCAAAATTGCATACTCTTATAGTTTATGTTATATAAAGATGTGTCAGAAATAATAACAGTAGTAGGCTTACACTATAAAAATGTTGGGTTGTTTCAACCCATGTTTGGGTCAAATATGGACAAACCCAACATGGTTTAAACAGGTTTGTTTAAACCAATGGTTTGTCCATATCCAAATATGGGTTGAAACAACCCAACATTTTTATTTCTGACACATCTAGGAACTATAAAAGTATGAATTGAAGCACTGAGATCCACAGATGTACACAAATGATGTTCACAATGACTATTAAAGGAAGTGTGTGAGTTTATAATGTGGAAGATGTAACGGATGTAAGTCTTCTTTACAAATATCTTAATGGGTGGTGCATTGAATCCATAAATACACTTACATATTCTGTTAAATCAAGTTAAAGATATAGGCTATTATTTAACCACTGAATGAACTTAAATATGTTAATTTATACCAACAAAAAGATGAAAATGTCTCACTTTAGGGTGTTGAATGTTTTATAGAATGTTTTCTGTTTGTTGCTATGCAGTTCATAAAGTATTATTATGAAGTATTATTCTTTGCGTTTTACTGTCCGCTTGTGGTGCGATTGTTTATGAAAAGTAATAGCACAACTCTTTATAACAAGCCACATTTATTGTGACAAAAAAGATAGACTATGTGCAAAAAAGTGGTCATTCTTGCCTTGAATTCACTTTGGACAATAAAGTACAATAAAGAAATCTGAATCCGTCTGAATGAACATGCAAAGCACGAGTCTCGCCCTGCAGTCATGACCGGTGGCGGGTGTGGTAATCATCCGAGCTAATGCATGCATTAATAACGCCACATCTATGGACGCTCTTGTGTCCAATCCTCCTTTTTCCCCGGCACTTTGGAGACAGTAATTGAGGAAGGCGCCTGGCCACACTGCCTCCGGATCACATTGCCTCCATTAGCCACACTGATGAAGTTTTTTCTTCATCGCCCCAAATGAAGGAGAGCATTTCCATACCACGAATCCAATGTCCTGTGGTGCGATGTTTTAGCCCGGCGATCCTAATGGGAGGCTATCAGTGCACTAGCTTACCTTCAGCAATCTGCATTCAGAACAGTGACTTGGCAATTTGCTTGCTACTCACTCATGCTAATGAGTGCCCTGAAAAGACGCCGGCGAACGGGGAAATTCAGTTCCCACAGCTTCCAGTGGTGTTGAATATGAATGCCGAGCCAAAGGTTCTTCACGTCTTTGAAGAATAGGCTGTTGGCTCGGAGAGCGAGGATGCTTGGCTAAATGGGTGAAGTTGGCGTGTTATGTGGTCTGACAGGGTGAAGGTCCAGTCAGTGCAAAAAAAAATAATTATTATTCTTAATCAGTATTTCTGTCTTGTTTTCCAGCAAAAACATCCTTATATGCCACTGGCGCAATTATTATAATTTTTTTAACATTCATTTAGGAACATTTTGTGAGGTTTATATGCTTAAAACTGAAAAAAAAAGGGAGAAGATTCACTCCTGTGGACATAAATTAAACTTAATTCAAAATACAGTACATTCCTGTATACTTAGTTATGTATTTTGCAACAAAACTTGCTTCTCAGTAATTTATCTGCTTTAAAGCAAGATTTTTGTTTTGTTTTGTTATTTTCACAAGAAATGTTCTTCTGGCTGTGAATGTGCGCTGTTTTTGACAGTATTGTTTTTCTGCAAACATGCGGTAGCCTGATAAAAACAGTTCATCTTTCAAAAAATTTATCTCGAGACCCTTGTTTTTTGTTGTGTTCCTTCAAAATTTCAACTCATTATAATTTGTTTATTTTTTTGCATGGGATTTGTTTTTAGTTTTACTTAGTTTTTAGTTCGTTTTACAACTTTATTTTTTAATTATGTCAATTCAAATACATTGGCCAAATCAATTGGATAAACCCAGTAAATTAAGTTTAGTTTACTAACATTAAAATTATTTTTTTATGATTATTTAAAAAAAAAAAAAAAAAAAAAAAACCCGGTGTAAATGAAAATTTTTTTTCGCAAAAAATATCCAGTGTGAACTGACAATTATTTTTCAAACAAATATCTTAATTTCTAAAACTGAACTTTCAGTTCTTTTTATTTTCATCACTATAATCACAATTCATTATAATCATTAGACGGTCTGCATGTTTATGGTTTATGACTTCCCAAGCTCATTTCCTGTGAGTATACAAGACTTCTGGCTCATTAGTCACTATAGGTAATTAATTAGAAGAATAACAAAGTGCAATAAACTTTGCGCAACAAACCAGCCATTTACAAACCATTTATGATTACGTTACTAAATTAATATGATAAAAAAATATCCGTAGGCAATATCAAGCAGTATAATGGACTGTGTTTGTACAGTACATGTATGGCACAGATACTGTATTTGAAGTTGCTTACAATTCTCTGGCCAATGTTTTGAACAGAACAGCATCTTACCATTTTTAGCTATTGGAGAAACAGTAAGAGTGGTACAGTAGTTTTCGTACCCTGTTATATCTGTAGTTTCGTCCTGATTCACTCGAGAGTCAGTTGACATGTTGGTCTCTGAGAAAGTATTTGAACATCCAAAACCATTGCACAGAAAAAGTGCATAAACACCACCATCACAATCTATTCATTCTTATTGAAAAGTATTCTTAGTCACATAAAGCAGCAGAGGGCACATCTCCCAGAATGCACCAGTGCAGAAGTTAGTTGCGAGGACTCTCAGCGGTGTTCATTACCGTGGCCTGCCGTAGGGACATGCTTCCCATGTGCTCAGCCATCTGCAAATTCCCATGGCTACTTGATGACAGAAGTCTCGAAAATCCTCGAAAATGTTAGCACACAGTCCCACATGGATTTTCACTTTACACTTTCATTGTTTTTCATTGGTTATCATTAGTTTTCATTATTAAGATTAGACTTCTATGACTCAAGTTTGCTCATATAATACAATATCCCCAAAAAGGACTTCATTCATTCATGTGTGAATGTCATTGTTGCGGCTCCTCTCTTCCCAGTCTGTCATTAACGCTCTGTTTAGTTCCTGTCTCTATGAAGCCCCTCCTTCTGAAAGCACACTGTGCTCTGATTGGTCGGCTGGATCAGTGTGTTGGGATTGGTCGAGCGCTTAGAGTGTGTTTGGGAAATGTCCCGTCCCTTACCATAACCGTCAGTATCAACACATTACTAACTTACTCAACCAGGCCCCGCCCCTTTATTCTGTGTATGAATTATTTAAATTTGGAATATTGTGACGTGGTCGTTCCCGGATGAAACTCAAGACTACAATGGAGGCGTTTCAGGGAGTTTGTGCTTTGCAATTTTGCAGACCTTTTTTAAACAGCAACGTTACACACTAAAGAAAGAAAAAAGAAAAAAAAAAGAAAAGATTTGGACACTTTAGCTGCTCTCATACATGTGCAAATGTCATTGAATTAGAAAACAAAATATCAAACAAAGAGTCATTCAAAGAAATAAAACACATTTAAAGTTGTCAGGCATTTCAGACTGCAGATGAATATTTGCTATACACTCCTGTTCAAATTAATATGTCTTCTTAAAAAGAATGGCAAAGATGCTTTACTTGTTCCCTGTTGCGGTGGTTTTGTGGTCAAGTAAATACTACGAAAAAAAACAATGTAATTGACATGAAAAAGTTAGTTCAGGCAAGATTAAAAAAAAAATAAAAAAAAAAGAAGTAAATTCTATATTAGTACTCAATTTAAGCGTGTAGAAATGAAAACATAAATATCAACGTAATACAATTAAGTAAAATTACTCAGCTGTTCTGATACTGGTGTTCCCATCATGCACTGGGTCTTGAATAATTTTGAAATAAATTTTCCAGCTGTATTTACACTGTTTTATCATTGCTTTTGATGTTAGGATTAGTAACTTGCAATTTTGTGACATTTAGAGTTCGTTTTCTACTCAAAATGACACATTCAAACACAAAAACGATCCATCAAATGTTACCGTCATTGTGTATTGTCTACCAAGTATTGAAGTCTCTGCGTTCATTTGACTAAACTTCTGATATGTAAATATGGCGTCTCACACAATGTCTATTGTATTAATTACTTTGATATTTCTGAGTAAAGCATATACTTCAACAGCATGGTTTAATTCAATGTTATATTGTTTGAGTTAAATATATTGCAAAGTAAACGTCAACTAAATAGATATTACTCAACTCTTACTATAGCAAGTTAAAATTACTTTGTTACTTTCACTTAACCTAGTTAAGTAGAGTTGACCTAATTCCATATGTGCAATTTACGTAAAAAAGATGTGTGCAACAACTTGCCAAAGAAAAATTAAGTAAATTTTACTTATTGTTTTTTGTTTTTGTTTTTTTGTGTATCCGAGTGTCACAACGGTGCCATCTGAGCCTCGAGAGTCGTACAGTGTGTGTGGTTTCCACGCTGGCAAAGACGGATGAGTTTGGGAAAGCTGAACCTCAGCTAATTCTATGACTAATCAACGTCTTGGCTTTCCTAGACCAGTGTTTTCACACCAGCTGGAATCACACAGTCAATAACCATTCGCTCTGAATGAATCACCTTCACCGCCATTGATCTGCTGTCAGATTCATTTACACAAATCGGTAGTTACGAGTTTCTTCTTGTCGGTGTTTGCTAGATAGTGACAAAATCTGGTTATTGTTAGTCTATTTGCAAACGCATATGTGAGATTTGAAAGGGGTGAATTGGTATGCAAACCAAGTCTACATTGTGAAAGTAAACTGATTAAAATATTTATTATAATGCATTTTTCATATCTGCTTATTTACCAGTTAGTTGCTTTCAGGCATCAGCCAACATCTCATTGACAAAAAAATAAATAAAAAATAAAAAATGGTGTAGGATTTACTTTGAAACGAGTTTCACTCTAGTACATTGCAAAAATAATTTTTTAAGAAAAAAGCAACACATTGAATTAAACATGGAATTTTTGAAGTAAAAGTATTTTATAGCTCCAATAATCCTTGAAAAATCAGTGTATTTTCAATACATCTGCAGCAGACTCTGTGCATGAAAAGTTTTTGGTCTAATTTCATGTGTGATATTACGACGTCTCCTGACTGCCTAGAGTTTAATCATAAGCAATAATAGCAGACTCCATTATCTTAAATAATGAGATGCCGCAGTCGTACATCATTAACGGGCAGTGTAGAAATAAACAAACATAAGGCCTGAGACTGACTCTGCTCATGTGCGTGGCTGAGCTGTCATTTGCGTGCTGTAGGTCTCGTCTTTACAAGATCACTCGCATTTCTGAATACAAACAAGCCCATCTCTCTCTGCGCTATAATTGAGAACAGGCACAACGTCTTACACTCTCTAACAAAGGCCTATGGTATTGAACTCAAGCAGTTTTTCTTAAAGGATTAGTTCACTTTCAAAAAAGTTTTTGCTGATAATTTACTCACCCCGATGTCATCCAAGATATCCATGTCTTTCTTTCTTCAGTCGAAAAGAAATGAAGGTTTTTGAGGAAAACATTCCAGCATTTTTCTACACAGAATGGACTTCAATGGCAACCAACTACACCAATGTTCAAAGAAGGTTCAAATGTCCGTCTCAATGCAGCTTCAAAATCTCTACACGATCCCAGTTCGAGAAATAAGGGTCTTATCTAGCGAAACGATCGGTCATTAAAAAATTTTTAAAAAAAAATATATATACTTTTTAACCACAAATGCCCATCGTGTACCATCTCTGAGATGCGCCACGTATTACGTCATCATGTTGGACGACATCTTTGTTTTAATTTATTATTATTATTTATTTTTAATTTTTTTCGTGACCTTTCCAACATGATGACGTAATACATCTCAGAGATGGTACAAGGCGGGCATATATATATATATATATATATATATATATATATTTTTTTTTTTTTTTTTTTA
>FLSR01000588.1:175915-187923 GCA_900092035.1 Leuciscus waleckii
ATCAGATTTTCCCTTGGTGTGAGGTGTGTTAAGAGTGTCCGAACCTGCTCGGAAGAACGTCGGAGCCGCCCCGATCGCGAATCGTTAAATATTCAACATGTTTAATATTTACGATCAGAAATCCTGATGTGTGGGGGGAACCCCGAGGACAAACGCGCGCACGCTCTGGAGATTATCACGTGACTCCGAGGACAAACGCGCACATGTTCTGGAGATTATCGTGAAATGAAACAATATCCAATCAGAAAGCGAGATGATGGAAGACATGGTCATTCTCAAGGGTTCAGTGAGGTTCTATAGAGGGATTAAATAACTTTTTCTAAAGAGACAATAAATCCAATAAAGAATAAAATAAAGACAATAAAGAATGAATATATTTCTGTATAAAAGGTTATATGTAATGGTGGGTACAATGTTTTTTTTTCACGTGAATTTTCTGCGAAAATCATTCCAAACACTATCATCGCAATTTCTTCCTGCATATCATCCGCCATGCTTATTCTGAAGTCTCGCGAGATCTCCTGTGTTCACAGTCGAGACTCTGGTTGAAAATCTGTTGGTGTGTGGTGTGCTGTCTTTGTCACATCATGGCACACCACACACACTATTAGGAGCAAAACGCTTAAATCTAGGATTTTTTGTCCTCATGTTTGTGGTCTATCACATTTTTGAAAATCTTATAAGATGTAAAAAATCTTTTGGTGCGTCCCAGCATTAGTAGTTTTGGCCGGACTGTTTGACTACGTGTTTTAAACTGATCTCTAAGACAGGATAAGTCTGTTAAACATGCTAACATAACGGAGAAAAACAAACTACCAAACCATGTTCATTATTATCTCAAATTAATATTCAACATATTCCATCAAGACGTTGAAGATCGACCTGTTTTCAACGTTGAAAAGTCGTAATTAGACGTTGAAGATTTACGTCTATTCAACGTCTAATAGACGACGTTTTGCTCGCTGGGTGTGGTCTCGACCCGATTGAAAACAAACTCTGGGGCGGTTTGGTTGAGGCGAGAAAGCAATAACAGACCTTACAGACCGACGATCATAATTCATAATGGGAAATGTGTTATGAAAAGCAGCCGTGTCTGATTCTGTAAGTGAGCACATTAGTTATCGCAGGTGAAAACCAAAGAGCGCCTCTTCATCTTAAAATGTTGTGTATTTGCTCTTCTCCGTGCATTGCAAGAATGCTGTCCAGATGAAGCATTGATTCCCGCTATATATGAATATATAATTCATAAGTTAGAGCGGGAATGAAGAGTTTGTGTCACGGCAGCTACAGATAAAGCTACAATAACTTGTCAATCCACCTTGATGGATGACGCAGAGGAAACTCTGACCAATAAGAGGACAGTTTTACTCACATGTGATTTGCATAAACACATTTTGGCACGTTTTGAAATATTCCCTTGTTAAAGCGAACCGGACCAAGAAGAAAATGCAACATCTTAACAAATTAAGTCCCTGTTTCGGAAACCAAGCAAACAATCTAGAGGTCTAAAAACACTCTTAAGCCCTATTCGGACGGGATTAACTTTACAAGGGTAGATGGAGTAATGTAATTTTACCACAGGACGTCTGTAATATTAATGGCCAATTCGCACAGGATAAGATATCTCAGTAAAACTAGCAGAAGTGGGAGAGTAACTCGATTTGCGCATCGCCGTCACTCCTGTCGTCATGTGTGTGTTACGCTGCTTCCTGATATCACATGCGCAAAACATATAACCTATATATATATATATAAAAAACAGTTATGTCCGGTTGAACGATGATTAATTAACTTCAGATTGTATTGTATTGGTAATAGGCTCTTATCTAACGCTAAAAGATGTTTCGTGCCTCTAACAAGTGCGTTCGATCTTCTTTCTGATCTGAATGGTGTTTGTGAAACACTTGAGTTTTACCACAGACTCGTCCCAGCGACTAGAACGCAACTGAAGGCTTTTTCAAGCGTCTCCTTACTTGAAAAACCGCGGAAAGCTACTTTTAAACAGGAAATGACAAAATATTTACGTACATATTTACAGCGGGTGTATTCGCACGGGATTAGTATTTTTTTCCAGACCTTCTTACTGAAGGTAAAAGTCGCCATACTGACATTGTCCGTGATGATCACTGAGATGCACATTCAGACGGGACTAAAATCACTGAGAAGCTCTGGTAATTATTACTCTACACCACCTCTCCATGTCACACTAGTCCCGTCCGAATAGGGCTTTTGAAGCGTATGGTTAAATATCATTCCTGTTGCAGAATGCTAAAAATCCTGTCAACATGCATCACAGTTCATTTTAATGGTGTGAAAGGTTCAAAGTGGTGTGATCTTTTTGTTGTTTTCAATATGAGAACTACGCAAACAGTGAATGAGTCATAAAACGTCTCCAAACGTAGGTTTTTAGAGATTTTGTCAGGTATAAATTTATGATGTCTGGCCCAGGAAAATTAACATCTTCACCCTTTATTCAAATATTAGAAAGAATGTGTTAAAGATTTTGTAAACATATTGCATAGGTGTACTTGGAGTCAATTGTATTATGTGTGATGACGCAATGAAACATGCCTAATTTTGTGTTATGCAAAGAAATTATGAACACATGCAAAAACAAGAGAGAACCAACATAATATTAATAACTGATTATGGTGTAGTCAATGTATGCTTTATGCAAACCTTTTTTTTTTTCTATGGCTTTTTTTTTTTGCATTGTAAAATAAAAACTGTACTATGGCAATGTATGCTTTATGCAAACCTTTTTTTTTTTCTATGGCTTTTTTTTTTTGCATTGTAAAATAAAAACTGTAGCTGTAGCTTGCCTTTTGACCAAATATTTTTTTTCAGATTTTTGTATGTGTGTGTGTGTGAGTGTATATATACGTATATAATAAAAAGTATTTTCCTCATATTTTCCAGGTTTAATCAAACTTTTAAGGTCAATACAAATAAATATCCCTTCTGGACATCATGGTTTAGTTTGGTTTAGTTTGTTTAGTGCATTAATAAGTTTCTAGCACAAATTGCTACAAGCACTTCCAAAGAATGGCCAAAGTACATTCATTCAAGACGCTCCTTTTAATGAACACGGATGTTGAAAATAACTAACCTGAGATTAGCATTCAGGCTGGGTCGATGTCATTAAGTGTGCACATGAACTTGAGTGTTTTTTAGTCCCCAGTGACATGTTATTTTCTGCTTGACTTGGGCTCATCAACAGGAGCACAACACTGCCTTTTCATTGAATGTCTCAGAGTAATTTATTATGTCTTAATATGATGAGAAATACTTTCATCTTTGCCTGACATTTCTCCATTTTCTCTGTGTGTGACCCGTGATTCACAGACCATATTTTGTATTTGCAACTTTTGAATTATCGCGTTTTCTGCACTAAAAATATAGAAAATGCTGCCTAGTGAAGTGTCATTTGCTATAGCAGAGTGTGAAACTAAATTAGACAGACATAATATTATATTTCATGCACCTTTGCTTCTTAGGTGAATTCAGCTTATTCAGAGGCTTTTACTGAAAAACAAGACAATACTGATTGGATTTTTGCAGTTTGCAGCTTTGGTTTCTGCGCTGAACTCGTGCTGTAATGCGATAAAACCTTGCATTGTTAGCATGGTGTCATAATTTGACAGGAGAGCAGAAATTAGCAGAGAAAGGTCTCCTCTCAGTCCTATTTTAGTCCACAGCGAGGATCACAGCAGTCACAACAAGTCAGTCTTCCCTAGTTTGTCGAGCACAATGTTTCTTAAAGGGCATTGGGTGAAATATCCAAGTCTCTAACAGATCCCGACGGGCAACACATTTAACACTGAATATGCATGAAAGGACCTCCTTAAAGAATAGTTCAGCCAAAAATAATTTCCTTTCCTTTCAACATGCAAGGGCATTTTAGGGCAAACTGCTCTGTTGCAAAAAATGAAAGCATACAGTGACTTTTGACCATTGACTGTCTAACAGCTTTGCATGAGGCATTGAAGTTGCTCACTGACAGTCCTCTCAGATCTTATATATTCAGATATGATGCATGAAGTCACATTGTGCTGGAAAGAATGACTGTGAGTTTCAGTATTCACAGCACAGTGCTATCTTAGCGTATTTAGAGTCAGATTAAAGTGGATTGCGGGTGGAATCGTGAACTGTTTAGTGAATTCACTCCACTGACTCGTATTAAAATCAGTATTACTTTACTTTCCATAATTTGAAACATTGATTGATTGATTGATTGGACTTGTTGCCTAGAACTTTAAACTTTACATTTATGCATTTGGCAGACACTTTTATCCAAAACAACTGTACATTGCATCCAAGGCACACATTTGATCAGTTCTTGATTTCCCTGATAATCAAACCCATGTACTTAAGCTACAGTAAGGCTTCATTTATAAAATAAAACATGTAATTTGCGTATATTAGATTGTTTCTCATAGCCAATGAGCATATTTGTTACAGTTTGTGAGTTGTGGAGGAAAATGCATGAAAACGCTAGTCTACTATTTTCTGCAGTATAGGTCCAGTACATGCTTTATTTTCAGTAAGAAACATGGACCAGATATCTTTTTCGTATTTTTCCACTGCTAAGTCGCAGAGGAAGGCCCTTAGGTCTGATTAAAGTTGCAGTCGACAAGAAATGTTGGCTAGACGCTGATAAAAAGCAATGCTAAGGTCAGTTTTGTTTATGCTGTGAAGGCCTGACTTCCAGCCATACACCTAACTGAATGAAACCGGCTGGGAGTATGTGATGCCTTTCCTTGAACGGACTCCTCTGATGTTCTTCTGTCTGGCATGGTGCAAGTGGGGACTGAGCATCTCAAGTCGGATCCGTTTCATCTGCAGATCCGAGTGTGTTGTGGCAATATTTTGTCTACCGACACCTCCTATTAGCAGAGCTCACGAAACACTTCAGAAACACAGACGATGTCCTGAGACAACACATGCTGGTCGTACACAAGCATAACTCAAAGGCTTTGGTTACATGGAAGGAAATCGCAACGGCCACAAATGATCAATGGCACAGCTGGCAGACCCATCTGGTGGACGGCTCTTGGTGATCTCATTGATGTCGCTGGAATATCATGGGAATTCAAATCCATGTTTTCCCCGCGATGTGTCACAGGAAAGGGCCGACGGGAGCACTTGAGCATCTCTGATCCTGAAACAAACAACTGTAGGGAATGCGTGGACTTTGTGTGAACTTTGATTTGTCAGCACAGTTTGAGACATTGTTCTGAAATTCCAGTCTAGTCAGTCGAAGAAAGCAGGACAACGTCATCTTCAACGTCATCATGTCTTCATCTGATCTTCCTGTCGATATTAGCGAGATCTGATATATAGTTCTTCTCTCTTATTGACTTGATTTCAGCATTTGGCCTTCAGAGTGTAAAGTACAAAAGTCAAAGAGTAGTATTTTTGCAGTATTTTCTATACTTTTCTTTCTTCAATTTAATTATAAGTATTTTATTGGCATGTTTGTGTTTACATACAATATTGCCAAAGCATTACACGAAAAATAAATATAAAACTAATAAGTATCAATAAAATAATACAGACAATAAGATAAATTAAAATAATTAAATATATATTATATCATGCATATTTTCTGTATGCATCAAAAAACAACACGATCTACTATATTGGCATAAATGTGTAGTTTTAAACCAATGCAATGCACTCAACTTCACCTTCCATTTCTGGTGTGACGAATTAAAAATCCGAATGTTTTTTTTTTTGCCATCTCCTTCTTGACTCATTTGATCAGGAACTGCCAATGTGTTTTACAAAATATTACATGCAATTACATACCAAAAAAAGTACAAGACCTTTCTGTTCTACTAATTGGACACCGCTTGCTAAATTGATCATGCATGTATAGTGAGGTCATGTACAACAACATCACATATCGTTTTAAACTCAGTTAAAAACACATTTTGCAAACTGTTGTCGTTTATAAGAAATAGTACACAATATATGTGTTTTGTAATCAAGTCAAAAAGTATTAAAAATCAAATAGGTCAATGTTGCATGCAGGTATTGTTACGAAATGTTTAGTACATAATGCATACTGCTTGGTATTGTTAAAAGAAAATAGGGTTACACTTTATTTTACGGTGTCATTGTTACAGTATAATTATATATTTAAGTACTGAGTAATATTAATTAAGTGCATGTACTTACTATAGGGTTAGGGTAAGATTAGGGTTCGGTTGAGGGTTAGTTGCATGTAATTATGCATAATTAACTGTTAATACTAATGTAAGTACATGTAACATATGTAACAAAGACACTGTAAAATAAAGTGTTACTGCATCCAAACATCGTACAAATAGTAAATACTGCACAGTTTTACACTAATATCTCATTCTGAGCAAAACTAGCCAGAACCAGACGAGTGAATGATATCTAGTCCACATTTCACTACAGCACTCAATACTTTTTACCAGAAAGTCTTCAAAAGTTCATCCAGACATGGATTTAAATGTCATGTAGAACAATGTGTGACTTTAAAAAAATAAATGCTGTCGGCTTATAACCTCTGCATTCCACATAATCATTAATATTATTACATACGATTGTTCTCAGCCAGTTGACCCGTGTGTGACCTGTTTCACTTCTGGAGCGAATCAAACCCACACACTTCCATCTGGTTATTGTGACCTGTGGCCGCACTCGTGGAAATTCAACGAAATAACTCAGATTAACTATTTATTTCTGTGTCTACATCGCATGGAGGTTTTTATATATAAAACATGAAACATCAGGGCTTCGGCAAACACCGTGCATATCCATCATACGGGGAGAGCTCGATGCATACAATGAGATAAAAACATTCGTTCACACAAAGAAGACAGCACAAACATACATAATTAACAACACAGATTCATAATGAATGAGCTCCAGTGACTAACTGAGCAATTATCCGAGAAGCTTTTCTCCAGCCGTCTTATCACATTTGGCACCCGACCCACAGTCCTGTCCATCTCTCGAGAGCGAGCGCATGAGTGTCCGGCACGATCCTGTTGGCCACAGTTCATTTGCTACATATTTAACATCCTTTTGCAATTTCTCAGAGATGGAGTCATTAAGAACGTGAGCATAATCATACAGTAGCTGCTTAACTGTTACGATAAACGGATAGCAATGAATCACTTTGTATGCAACACCAAACTGCACTTTGATTTCTGAATTCTTCGTCACACATTGTCCTCGCTGAGCCGCACTTCAGGATGAATACGCTGGAAGGAGTGAGATGAAATATTTTTGAAACCTTGCACTTTTTGCTCACTTATTCCCTCTGATGACGATGATCTTAAACCAAGTTCTGCATGTTTAACGTGAGCGTTTGAGTAGCATGAAACAACCACATCTGGATTCACACCTGGTTTGATTTGACCGTACCCTCCTCCCTCTTTCACAGCCAAGGCTCAATGTAAAACAAGCTTGTGGCAACATTTCTGCAAAACGATATTACGTTGCTTCTTGGATGTTTTGCGAAACTTTAAAAGTGAATTGCAGTGAAATGCCTTAAAGCAACATTAGGTTTGATCCAAAGACATGAAATTGAATCTGGCAACATTTTCTCATGTTGGTTGTTGTATGTATTGCATCTTTATCTGGTAAATGGCACTGAAAAGTTAATACTCTTTTGCACTTGAAAGTAACGTACCACTTTCATCAAACTTAACCGATAATGCTAAGAAAAGCAAACGTGAGATAAAAATGTATTTGCTGAAGCAACAATGCCATATAAGCTTGCATCTACAAGTCTTTGAGCTCTTTAATCATGATTTGTGTTTCACAGGATGGGACTTATACTCGATTGTGTGCAATGCTGCACCCTAGAAGTTTACTACATCAGAAAAGAGATGGAAAATTGTCATCTTCAGCATGTATGAGTTTACAAATCATGCACTATTGTTAGTGTTTTAAGTCATAACGTAGCCTGACGTCGTCATACTCAGATTCTAGTCAGAATGTGAGTCTGATCTCTCCATTGGGCTGTGATTATGGGGCGTGTTTCAACCGAACCAGGAGAGAAAATGCCTCTGCACTCAATTGGATAGACCTACAACCAATCAGAGCGACGGAGTAAGTGACGTATGCTCTTCATTCATCTTTCCGATCGACAAATGCCTTGATCGCGGTTCTCTGTTCCTCTTTGAAAATGAATGCGCTGTCGATATCTTCTATAACAGACGCGATGGCGGCATCTACACATGATGTTTCATAAACAAAGTTCGGGAGGAGCACGTTCATAATCAATCCAAAATAATCAATCCAATCAACTTGTCATCAAACAATTACCATTTCTACCCTATCAGGATGAGAGGAAGCATATATATATATATTCACTCTGCCAACTCACCTAACATTCCATGACAGTTTCCAGCATCCCTCCACTCACTCTCAGCTTGTTCTTCCACAGCCAGGAATACGGGCGGAGTACTTTGGGTCGGGCCGAATACCGATCCCAGATGCATTTATTCTATCTGACTTAATTGTAAGTGTGAAATCTCAATTCTCCAGCGGCAGTCATCTTTGTTGTAAACGAATTCAACCCAAGCGCTGGTTTGGTGACGTGGATGATCATGTTACTGTTGATCAGCTGTCCATCATTGTATAAAGTCCGCCCTGACAATTTGATTGGTCCGAACAGCTTTTGTTCGGGCATAATAGCTCCACAACGGATCAAGTCCAGACCGAACTCCCGACCTAAAAATGTTGTGGGCGGGGCTAAGATCGGCTGGCATCCAGGCTAGTCATAACGTAGTATTTTGCAAAGAACTGCAAGAAAATGTCTTTGTTAATCGATAATCTACATGCAAGACTACACGTCTGCGCACATATGTTTAAACGCGCATGTATAGCCTGAACAGGTAATATGCATGTGCACGCCCTCAGCGTTTTCACAGGTTCACGTTTTTGAAGCTTACACGGAGATGATAACGTTTTCACAATTTTTCCCCTTGGAACCTATTTCAAGGTTTGCGTTCTCGATCCTCCAAACACTTTGTTGTGCGAATGAACGGGCCGGAGCGCATTAAAAGTTTTCTGTTAGAACAGTGTCATGTTAGCGGCCCCTAAGTTAATAACTAATGATCTTTGCAACAGAAGTGAATCAATCAAAACTAACTTTAGCTGGACAATAGCTTTATTCTAGAGCTGCTGTGAAGCCTAAACAATCTCTGTTACTTTAATTTCCTATTATCACTGTAAAGCTGCTTTGAAACAATCTATATGGCTAAAAGCGCTATATAAATGAAGATGACTTGACTTGACTTAATCTGCCCATGTATTTATAATTTAGTTATAAAAGTGGTTGGTGTTTTACAGTCGCTAGTGTTAATTTCATCTGGATACTGAAGTGAATTGAATTTATACGAGTTTTTGCAAAAATGTAGAAGCACGTTTTTCCAATGAACCTGTGTTACTCTTTTCACATTGCACTTTTAAATCAGAATACATTTATGTCATCATCGCGACTACCAATGTGAAGAAGCATATAAGATGCCAGTTTCACTGTGTTATTGAAGTATCTGTCCCTTTGGATTTACCACTGAACATGTACATGCATATTGCAGATTGTTTGTTGAAGATTGTTTGAAAGAAACAAAATGCTGTTTATTCAGAGGCAAGCAGCTAAGAGAAACGCAATGACAATGTGTGTCTGGAAAAAAAATGTATGCATTATATTTTATGCATTAGTTTAACATCGGCTGAATTTGATCAGTTTAAAGCTAAAAAAAAAAAAAATAATAATAATAATAATTTAAAAGGTGTCTCAACGCATCTGCTGCTAATGCTCATGAAAGTGCTTGCATTGTACATTTGCATCATCAGAGCCAAATAATTGAATGTTAGAAAGAGTATGTGTAGTTGTTTGTGTGTTTTACAGACCTCTGGCCGGCGTTAACCCGTCTGTGAGCTCATCTCCCGTGATCTGAGCTGCTCTCCCAAAGGTCGGAGGTTTATCTCGAGAGAGAAGCAGGATTGAGCCGAACGCCCGAGAGATCCTGAGATCATAATCTGGCTTATTACTGCTGTGCTCTGGGTCAGACGCTTAACCTCATGTCTCTCCATAGGGACCACTTCTAAAATTGACTCTATATAAAAGTGTCTGCTGCTAAATGTCAAATTATCTCAATTTGTCTCGGCTCAATTAAAGCCACAGGTCCTGCAGGCTCTGGTCAATAATAACAGAGTCAAGATTAATTCTAGTGACATCCACTATATATATTTTTAGGTCATCTCAGGACGGGAACGTTTTGCTTCAGAGTCAGCGTTTGCGTTTGATGTTTTCATTCTTTGTAGTTTTACATTTGAGCACAATCTTTCAACGATTCACAGATAGATATGAATTGGTTTCATTTTATTAGGTTACTGCTAACCTTTGATATATATATATATATATATATATATATATTTCTCTTTTGCTAGTTTGATGGAATATCCCTTTAAATATTTAATCATCCTCCAGGAAGTGACATCAATTTGGAGGGAATTCAACAGCACAAAGACTATTGAGTATTAGCAATAGATTTGATGACATTCATCCTGTTTGATCACATCACAAAATAATTTTCACATTATCAACATTTATGAAAATAAACTTTTCATGCAAGCAAAAGCTGTCACCAATTACTGTATACTCTTCATGGACATCCTGTTAGAAATCTTATGCCATTGTGTAAATTGATTAAAGTTGAAGTGTCTGAGTTTTCTCAGATCATATTTTTCTGAAGTCTGGTATATTATTTTAAAGCAGCACTTCCTTAAATTACGACACAAGTCGTCGAAAGGTTCTGCAGAACAGGAATGAACCCAGTAACTAAATGAAGGCCTGAGCAAACATGTATGCAAAGTTGTATGAATAATTTAAAAGGCACTCTGAGAATCGTGACCAACAGATGGATTTATTAAATCGTCTGCACCAAAACCACTTACAAACAGCGACATACTGCAAAAACTGAGCTAGGAAGAATGAAAAACCACTCAGTCCATCTGACGGTGGTGTCCCGTTTCAGGGCTGGTTCCTTCTCTTCTGTCAGTAGTTTTACTATCCGGGGAACAAGATAATGCTTGTTCTGCTGAGGTGGTCGTAATGTCTTAGACCTTTGCTTATGTGTGTAACCTTTTCACAGGACTTGTAATTAATAGCAGTGTTTGCAATAGCCGCATTTCCACCGTCGGGCCGGTGTGAGCCAGAGCTTTCAATGGGCCGGGCCGGCTAACAGCCCGAGCCCAAAATCACACTGCAATCACTAAAACCCACCCGTAACACTCCTCTCTGGAACAGCGTCACACAAACCCATTATTTCACCAACAAATGGAAGTTTTATCAGAAAACTAACCATGAAGAAATCACTGGAAACTAGCGAGATCGCAAAACGAACATGATAAAAGTGGCCGTTTGTTGTTTACTTAAAGATTTATAACCCAAGTATCGATGTTTACCACAGTTTTACAATGATAAGTGATACATTGATCATAATGAATTCATTTGTGTCAAGATTCACATTAGTCACAGAAATAAAGCGGTGTTTACTGTTATTTTACAAAAGAAGGAGGACACACTCACCTATTCGATCACCGCAGGCGCGCTGGAAGCTGTTTCATGTGAGGGGGGCTGAGGGCTGGGTTGGAAAATATGTGAGGTCACTATGTTGTGGCTGATGACAATACATGCAATTTCTCTGTAGCCTACTGTATATGTGTTGTAGCCATTAAAGAAAACATTTAGTTTCATATTTATGTTTAAATATTATAGGCTAATGTTATTTTTTAATTTAATCAAATTTTGATTATGAAAGTGAGTATATGCAGCATGAGAAAGATAAAGATACATCAGATGCGCAATATGACTGGAGACATGGAGTGGGTAAGATATGATTTTGACCACTTCATTGAGTTTTGTTTTGTAGAAAGACTATTTTTAAAAGATTTTCGTTTTGTATAAATTGCATCTTAATTTTGATCAATGTTTTATCAACCAATTGCCTGTA
>FLSR01000588.1:188290-220063 GCA_900092035.1 Leuciscus waleckii
GCTCTGATCGGAACAAAGCATGACAAATTCAAACTTTATTTCATTTTCTCCGTAGCTTGAACTCTCACTACATTAGGCATAAGAGAGTTAGTTAACACTGTCCATTTATTTATGTTTATTTCACGTTTTTAAAGTACAATATTATGTTAGTCCACAGCCCCCCACTTGGGGGTGCTGATGCTATGACGAGGGGGCTGCAGCACCCCCCTTCCCGCCCTACTGGGTCACCGTGATTTTGCCAAGTAAGATGCATGTTCCTGGATCAACATATTTTGTTGATCCTGGAATAATATTCCTGTCACAAAATGTTGTCCTTACCCTATCCCTAAACCTAACCATAACTTTTCCCTAAATTCAGAGGGATATGATAGGTGAATAACACTGATGTTGAAGCATCTCACCCTGGTTTTAAGCCTAAACTTGACATAAACTGTAAACTTGTCCCTCAAATCTGATTGGTTGATTGGAAAGTTGTTCCAGGATCAATAACGAAGTTGATCCAGGGACATGTGGTACTTGGTGAAATCACATATTCAGTCACATCTGTTTCTGTTTATATTACATTCAGAAAGAATGATAATTTTCTTCAAATTTTCCACCAAAAATACGACCTGAGGAGCTTTAGCACTCTCTCCAGTGAAAGTCCTAATACAATTATATTTTCAGTCAGAGAAACAGAGGGAGCTCACGAAAAACCGGAGTTGCTTTATTTTTATTTTTTAACATATTCTGAGCTAAATATGGATATCAGACGAGAGGTACCGACAGATCAAATAAATACACGACTGTGATAGCTTATATGATTTGTCTGATTTCTTCAAGCGGTCGTGCTACCATGTTTACTATGGTAATGGTTAGCGCACATAGTCTTTTGCATCGCATACAAATATTTTTGCCTTATGATCAGAATCCACATCGGATCACAAACAGAAGTTATTTAAAAAAACTCGCTGCTGTCTGAAAGTGAGCTGAGCTAAAATGATTGATAAAATATTTTAATGCTGATGATTACTGGTATATGAAATTATTTATTTATTATAATATATGTAGGCTGATCTTTGAAGAAATGCATGTGGTGTGTGTGTGTGTGTGTGTGTGTGTGTGTGTGTGTGTGTGTGTGTGTGTGTGTGTGTGTGTGTGTGTGTGTGTGTGTGTGTGTGTGTGTGTGTTTGTGTGTGTGTGTGTGTGTTTGTGTGTGTGTGTGAATGGACTTGAATATGGGCATGGTGATTATCTTTGTGAGAATCACTTTGTAATATTAAAGAGTTTAAGGTTTCAGTGCAAGCCTTATGAACTGATTTTATGACCTCAGTGAACATCATCAAAACTTGACAGAGATCATTTATCTATTATGGATCAAAATGAGAAAGTTCTACTCCCTGATACTAAGAATACATATTTAAAATCTCTCGATTAAATTATCGCTTTTTATTTTTTTTGACATATTTTTTTTATAAACGGTAGATATCAAACCTCTAATGCATTATTTAATGTGCATTAATTTATTTAAGCGTTACTCTTTAAGAGATTTTCGCTTGGGTCTTTATTTTTGCTCAACCTTAAAGTGTCTACAGCAAAAAAAAAGAGGATGAAATGTACTCATCTATAATTGACCGGTTTATAGGTTTCTATCCTGCTTAGTAACCGCTGTTGAGTTGAGAAGAATCTCCAGAGCAAATGAATCCCTGAATGATAGAGTTTTACCGTGTTTCTCTGAGCACTTAAATGGACAGATCTCCAAGACATGTTATAATTATCTCTTGAGTGGGTATAACATAACAGTAATATCTCTGGATTTGTCTGTAGAAAAGTGGATGAAAGGGTTATGATCTTTGGAAAAATTCTTTAGGATAAAAAAAAGGCTCTTTTGGCTTTTTCATCAAAAGCATTCAGAAATCTGGTGTGCAGACACATTGCTTGTATTATTCTAAAAACACATTTAATACTCATCTGGACTTATATTTTATTTATGTTTTAACCTAATAAATTGAGATGAGATTTAGAACAAAATTCAGATCATTATATTTACTCGCCCACATGTAACTCTGACAGATTTTCCAAATGTTCTGAAGCCATGTGATACTTTGATGTCATTGGTTTTTGCATGTATCATTACTGACGGCACATTTGAATTGATGAGACTCCTGTATAGGGCACGATTTTCAGTAAATAACAGTGATTTTAAAGCTTTCAAGACTGAAAGAATATAGCGCGTTAGTCATAACTACAATTATGGTGCATTTTTGGAGTTCAACTGCCCCAATTCAAAATATTTTCATGTGTTTTCCAAGTCTAAAACTTGTGGCAATTTGTTGATTGCTCATGCATCAGTCTTATTACTTGCAGTGGTTAAACAGTATGATCAACCGTTGCCCTCACGAGCCAAGAAATGCATTAGCGCTCAAGGATTATCGATTTTAACTTAGCAAAAATCTGAAAACTTTTCACACACCTGTGGTTCCAGATTACTCTCCAACAGCGAGCTGATGAAATATTTACTGAAAGACCTGCAGGAGGCAATCAGAGGAGATTTTGTGTGAAATATCATGAGGGCGACATCATTCTGGCGATCCTGTCGGCTCGGCTCTGTCCGTATGACACGAGATCTGTCCGACGTCTGGAGTTCAGACAACACTTATCACAATCACTTATACTGTAGGAAAATAAATCAATTGTTTCTCCTAGATAGGAGTGAAAATGTTCTCTTTTGATTTTCATATTGTTCTGGACCAGATAAATCTGACATTAGTCTGCGCTAGTTTCAGAGAAGATCTCAAATGGCTCAAACTGTGCTTTGATAAACCAAGAGCTAGACGAACTCAAACATTTCTCCATTTGCTCTCCATATAACTGCTGTCTAGGAGAAATAACTGAGATTTTTTTCAAGAGGTACAATTTATGACTTCTTTCCCATAAACAGATTTGCCAAGACACAAATGTCTTTCATCTCCCAATGTTATTTTAATATTGTTTGTATTTTATTATAGTGTTTGTTAATATTATTTAAAATGATATTTTCTCAACTTTTTTTCTTTCTTTTGTCATATAAACTTGGATTCACTAATGTTGTTCAAATAACATAATATTTTGAGTTTCTATTGATAAACTAATCTCTTTCTTTGTATTAACTCTTTTTTGTTTGTTTGTTTCAATTAATTAATTAAGGCAACCAGGTTACTTATTTAAGTCAGTTCCCCCCAAAATTTCATATCATATCATATCATAATTTACGCACCCTCATGTTATTTAAAACACGTAAGACTTTCGTTCAACCAACCAACCAAGAACCAATGAGGATCATTCTTGTGTTACGCAGCAAGTTTGAGCTTCTGCAAGAACCAATGAGGTTCATTCTCGTGCTGCAAGAACCAATGACCAGTGAGGTTCATTCTTGTGTTTCGCAGCACACTTGAGCTTCTGCAAGAACCAATGACCAATGAGGTTCATTCTCGTGTTACACAGCACGTTTGAGCTTCAGCAAGAACCAGTGAGGTTCATTCTCGTGTTACGCAGCACACTTGAGCTTCTGCAAGAACCAATGACCAGTGAGATTCATTCTCGTGTTACACAGCTCGTTTGAGCTTCTGCAAGAACCAATGAGGTTCATTCTCGTGTTACGCAGCACACTTGAGCTTCTGCAAGAACCAATGACCAGTGAGATTCATTCTCGTGTTACACAGCTCGTTTGAGCTCTGCAAGAACCAATGACCAATGAGGTTCATTCTTGTGTTTCGCAGCACGTTTGAGCTTCTACAAAAGTTTTTCTCGCTTATCAAGTTCGGTTGAGCTTCTGTTTATGTTCGCTGATCAACGTTTATATGTGAATAAAAGCCTAAATCCAGTCTGTTCATAATATAAAGCGATCGAGTCTCTTCAGAAAATGTTGACTATACCGCTTGTTTTTAAACTTAACTTTATTAATATAGTTATTTATTTGACTAATTTATGCTTAAAGCAGAAATAAATGGCAGTGGGCTAAGAAAAACAAAACAAACAGTTACAAACAATAGATTCAAGATAGCTACTCAAAACTCTCTTAAAAAATCTGAGGTCTTATATACATATATATATATTTCAGATTTGATTCTCAAGTACCTTAAAGGACATTTAGATATTTTACAATGTATTTATTTAGTTTGGTAGATTATGCAGTGTTATAAGAATTTCAAACAGCTTTATAAGGGGATCCTGGGGTTGGAAAAGGCTGAAACCTGTTTCCTAGAAGATTGAAAAAGAAAACAAACTTTAACCTTCAACCTCTTCTAGTCCAGGTGAGCGCAGGCTCAGAAACACAAACAGACGTGTGACAGCATGAGTGTGAGCGGCTCACAATAGAGGTCCTTGTTTCATTACGGAGGCCATCATGGCTTAGCAGGCGTACAAAGGTGTAATTAAAGGTTGGATCCCATTCGGACAAAACACATGACTTTCTATAAACTCATTCAGGACACTTCAACTCTTCTAAAGCCTTTATATTCAACAAAAGTACCATCTCTACTAATCTGTATTTCTCAGGCCTCCACATTGTCTTCTCTCGCAGCCTGAGGTTTGATCACCTGTCACAAGCTATTGTCACAACCAATTATTTTGTCAAAACCCTTTATGCTGATTTTGGAGTTTTGCAGGTTTTATCTTCATCGTAAAGGTTTTGATCAGTCAGGGGTGGAAGGGCTGGCGGACGAGCAGCATAAATATATCTATATAAACATGCATTACCATAGTGTCAGAAATTATCATTTGCCAACTGAATCTGATTTACCAGCGTTTGGATTTTTATGATGTGTTATTCTTTTGTCAGATATTTCACTTTGTTCATATGAATATAGTAACATTATTCATTATTTAGTCTGTTATACAATTACATTTAGGCTACTTAACTATACAATTCAATTTCTAAAATGCAAAAATTATAAAACACACATACACATACACACACAGACACATACATATACATATACATATACATATACATATACATATACATATATATATAGCCTATATATATAGGTCATTACATTGTTTGGAGCATAAGAAACAAACTGAAGACATTTTGCGGAAAATATTTTTTCTTTAATTCCTAAGGACACCCGGACCCATTTATTAATAAAACTAAAAGACATGAAACATGAAAAGACATGAATAGGCAAAAACCCTTACGACGACTTCATCCTCTTCACAATGCTCTCCCGGGCCCTGGAACGCATTATCTGGCAGCCATTGATAAATGAAGTAAAGATAAAGGAAAGAGAAGCTAATTAATATCGAGAGGAGCTCCAGGTTGCAATCGATACAGTGCCTTAAAACATGATCTAACCTAGGAGAGAGAGAGAGAGAGAGAGAGAGAGAGAGAGAGAGGAGAGAGAGAGAGAGAGAGAAAGAAAGAAAATGATATCCTTGGGGAAGTGTTCAGATGTTAATCAGTAGAAGAGGATTCATAGATCAGGTCAGGTTATTACGCTGTCAGGTGTGTCATGTAAATGTGCCAGTCTGTTAGTGCTCGAATATCAGCTCACCTGCTATGCGACAACACAGCTCCAAGGTCACACAAATACTGCAACAGTATTAGCAACTCCAGCTCTGTCTCAGACGCCAGACACTGTCTGCTGCTTTTTACATTGTGACGGTTTCATTCATGGTTTTTCAGGATGTTCTGAGTTGATGCTGGTTGGTTAGAGTGGTGATTCCCAAAAGAGGGATCTGAGAAGAGATCTGGCTTTGATAAACCCATGCAACTAATTGAATCGTTTAATATACAAATATATTACAATTATTCATGATTAAGATAACATTTAGGTTATTATTAATGCAGGAAAGCAAAGCAAACCAAGTGTATCTTGAGTTCATTTCTGTAGGTGTAGCAAACATACACATATAAGATTTGTTTTCAGAGAATAAACTGTTTAATATGCCTTTCCAATTACATTATGCATTGTTTAAAACATAAACCTCATTAAATTTAGTTATATGTATGCTTTAAAAAAGGGATTTTTTTTCTTCTTTCAGTTGCATAAGTAAAATATATTTAATGTACAATATTTATAAAGGTCCCAAAATAGTTTTTTTTTTTTTTGTGTGTGTGTGGAAATATCTCTTTACTCGATTAATGACAAAACTAATTGTAATAATTGTAATATGAGTTCAAATGAAACTATTAATGGTTTGGTGTAGAAGTTATTCCTGAGCCTATTTTATGCACAGTTATATGGATAGTTGCATACATTTTGTTTGTCAAATTACACATTTGAAAGCGCTATATAAATGCTTTATTCTATTCTATTCTATTCTATTCTATTCTATTCTATTTATTCTATTCTATTCTATTCTATTCTATTCTATTCTATTCTATATTCTTGTTTTGCATTTTGCATTGTTTTTTTTCTTGCTGTCCTGCAAGGCTAAAATGAAAAGCCCTGCAAGGCTAAAATGGACAGCAAGGACCCACTAGATGAAAAATGTGCGTGAAGCTTGACAAATGAGCTTGACATCAATGCCTTTCCAAAACATGTAGACATTTTAAGAAGACAAAACTTATCTAATTGATGTCCATGTCACAGTTGTAGGTTCATGCAGGTGAACAGGATTGTTTGAGTCACCGCTGGACTCCTGCAATGTACAGTAAAATCAATTCATGACAGTAGTGTAGCTGTCGGTCTGAGGTGAACTGACACTAACAACTTTAGTGCATTAATGGCCAGCTCAGTATAAACCCTCAATTGGAGGCAAATATCAGCTTTACAGATCAGTCACAATATTCCTCATTTCAATAATTCCCGCCCAAGGCATATGCAAAATAAGTGGGCGTGGCCTGGTTGAGTTAAGTTGAAAGTTGTGGTTGTGGTAAGGGGCGGGGCATTTCCCAAACACACTGGAAGCGCTCGACCAATCACAACACACTGATCCAGCCGACCAATCAGAGCACAGTGTGCTTTTCAGAAGGAGGGGCTTCATAGAGACAGGAACTAAACAGAGCGTTACTGACAGACTGGGAAGAGAGGAGCTGCAACAATGCAGAATGGAGAAAATTATGTGTTTTTTTTTTTTTACATTTAAGCATGAAAACCTGCTCTAGTAGAGCTCAAAAACTAAATCAAGACTTTGCAAAAGGCCATAATAGGTCATCTTTAACTTAATACAGGAAAACCAAATAAAACCTTGTTTTGGAGTGTCATTTATCACTGCAAGTGTTGCTTCTTTATGTGGCGTCGTTCACAGGTCTCGAGGTGACAGAGTTTCTGATCATTCTTGGTTTTATTTTTGTTGTTAATTTAGAGTGAATTCTGAGACTTGATGTTGAGAATTATGCGTCTCTCTGATCCGCTTGACAACTAGCACTTTGATTAATTAAAAAAAATAAATATTGTAAGTGTAGGTAATAGATTCGTATTGATTGCTAAACGTGTTTCAAATCTTGAAGAAAAAAAAGATACGCAACCTTGATATTTCATTAAAACCTAATCTCGTTCCCTTAAGGTTTCGCTGTGAGTTGCTTCACTTTCATGCTGTTTACATGCTGCTAACAAAATCACAAACTCTATGTTTCTCTCTCAGAGCGCCAGTGGATATTCTCATCTTTAGATACTGTGTGGTGTGTCATCCTTTGAAGTAATATTGAAATATTATACACTTTAAAGTATATGATGAAATGTTTCATCTGATAGGAGCCATTTTAGTACATTAATATTTCAAAATTACTGGAGTTACTGCTGCTGAGAGAAAAAAGAAAAACAGCTTAAAGCTAAGCCTAATGTGATTTGCTGGCATGATTGCTGAATTAGCTGGTCTCACAGCCTGACAAGTGTCCAATTCCACTCTAAAACTGGTAAAACACACCAACTAAGATTTTACACCAGTTTAAGATTGTTTTTCAGCAGGTTAAAGACCCTCCACCCCCAATTTTTTTTTTTTTTTTTTAATAAAATGTTTTGTATCATTGTATTAATCACAAGTTTGGGGTATTTAAGGGGGTCATATAATGCCATTTTTGTACAAGCTAATATGATTCTTTAGGGTCTAAATTAAAAGTTTGTAATATACTTTAATAAAAAAATTCTCATTAGTATTGTAAGAAAACACTCATTTTACCTGGTCAAAAACAGCTCTGTTTTCAGCACCCCATTTAAGTGCATGGGTCTTTAAATGATAATGAGCTTTGCTCACCCCGCCCCTCTGTTCTGTGCGTACACCGTAACACAATAACACAATAACACAATAACCATAACGCGTTGTTCAGTATAAACGTGGGATTATGAATTATATTGAGAATGTCGTACATAGAAAACATGCCGTAATGTACCCTGAGTGTAAACCTTAACCGCATTCAGCGTGAAGCGTGCAAGCGATTTGCAAGATTAATATAAATATTAATATAAAGGCTAATAAAACGTTAAACTCACTTCAATTCTTCTGGAGGTGCAGCAGGACACGAATAGTTGGTACCGATACTTTTTTCAGGAGCAGCTTCTTAGCAAAACCAGCTTTATACTGACCCTCGTTTGTAAAGCAGTCTGGTGTGTGAAATGATTCGTGCAAACATGAAAGCATTGATGTTGATCGTGGGGAATATTCCCTTCGAAAACAAACTCAGCCACTGCGTCTTCAGCGGTTCGGATTTAGGAACATCAAAATTATGCTGTGTTCCTTATTACACCCAAGAACAGAACATCACAATCGCTTAGACACCATTCTACTCATAGACAGTGCTCCAGCGTATCAACAATGACCGCGCCGGTCCGCACGGACTATAATTGACAGCTCGCTCACGAGCGAGGGCGGGTCTGTGTTGAAATGCTGCTGTCAATCAACAATCGTGGGAGGGGCGTCGATTTTGTGACGTCACAAAATCGAACAGTTCGATTTGAGATGGGGGAAAACCAACCCGATCTCACGGGAAAACGTACAAATTCTACGAGGTGGCTAATTCGTACGAATTCATACGACCTCACTCGTACGAATTCGTACGATTTTTGCAAAATCGTACATATTTTACGAATTGCCCAATTCGTATGAATTCATACGAATGACCTATCCCTGACCCCGCCCCTAAACCTACCCATCACGTGGGTTTAGACAAATTTAGCCATCTTTTTATCATTCGTACGAATTCGTACGAATTGGTCGTGAGATAGTGTTGGGGAAAACATATATCCACTGGATGGATTTTTATCATTTTATGATGGTTGTGTACAGGCACTGCCAACACACATTACAGTACAATCAACTTGTAAAAGTGCATGTACCATTAAATGACCCCTTTAAAAAAATGCATTTATTTGATAAAAAATACAGTAGAAAACTGTAATATTGTAAAATATTATTACAGTTTAAAATAGCTGTTTTCTATTGTAATATATTATAAAAGGTCATTTAATCCTGTGATTAAAGCTGAATTTTCAGCATCATTACTACAGTCTTCAGTGTCACGTGATCCTTCAGAAATTATTCTATGTGATGATTTGATGCTCAAATGTTGAAAATAGTTAATGCTTGTGTGGAAACCTTGATACTTTTTTCATTCTTTGATGAATAGAAAGTAAAACAAACAATCAAACAAACAAAAAACTGCTTTTATTTGAAATCTTTTGTAACATTATAAATAACTTTACAGTCACTTTTGATTAATTTAATGCATCAATGCTGATAATTTTGTTGTTTTTTAAATCGTACTGACCCCAAACTTTTGAATGTTGGTGTCCCTTTGGCTTTCAGTAGTCATTTTATATGAATTATTGTAATATGCATACACTAAGTCTTTTTAGCAGGCTGTTTAAAAAACTCTAAAGGTTTGCCTTATGCGTTAATAATAGAGTTTTGCAAGAACCACAAGGTCCATGCAAAGAATACAAACCCCACTTTATTATGCCTCTGACAGATTAGTTATGGACGGAGGGAAACATCTAACCAAAAAGCACAGAAATAACAGGTTATGCAAATTTTCGGGGTCGTTTGCAGAACGGATCGCTGCGCCATAATTCACATGAGCTTCGATGCAGAATGCGTCTGACTGTGTGCCAATAATAAACCTCTGAATTAAAGCTCTGAATGGTCTTCATTAGTAACAAAATGGACCAGTTGTGTCGTTCTTCCTCCGATGTGTCCTGGCCTGTTTTGTATGGATGGCCATGTCTCGACAGCACTAGCATCTCGGTGTCAGCATGTAAGTGCTAACGTTGTGTCTCGCTATGACTTACACGCTGCTGATAACAGGCTAGTTTCAGCAGAGAGAGATGCTGAGAGTGCAGGTCTCCTCCACGGGGTCAGTGTTGTTCCTTCTAATGCCCTTGACGGGATCCCGATACCCCACACAATGCTCCTGTCAATCTGGCCCGCGCACGGCTGAAATTATCTTAGCTAGCTTCTGTTTAAAGAGCTGATGTGGACAGATTCTGGGAGTTTGTTTGTGCTCATATTGACGGTTTTGAGATTGTGTGGAATCAGTGACTGTTCAACTTTAAATTCCAATACAAGGGAAATTCATGCTTTAGCACACCGGTTTACTTTAAAAGTTGAACATTGATTTAAAGCGGCATTCCGTAACTTTTTCGGGTTAAAAATTATCCAAAATAAAATTGTGAGCAAGTACATATCCAGCCAGTGTTCAAAACTCTCTGCTTGCCGTAGCTCGATTCAAAACAGTAAGCTTGTAATAATGTTTTTAATTCCAGTGGTACTGGTGGATTTCCGAGGGAAGTTCGAGCATGTCTTTGTGTCATTACGTCACATCTGTCCACATAAAGAAGAGTCTCGGCTAGTCCAACCTGATCTCACGACCAATTCGTAACAATTCAACAAGGTGGCTAATTCGTACGAATTCATACGACCTCACTCGTACGAATTAGTAAGATTTTTGCTAAATCGGACATATTTTACGAATTGCCCAATTCGTATGAATTTCATACGAATGACCTACCCCTGACCCCGCCCCTAAACCTACCCATCACGTGGGTTTAGACAAATCGTACAAATTCGTACGAGTGAGGTCGTACGAATTCATACGAATTAGCCACATTTTTATCACTCGTACGAATTGGTCGTGAGATAGTGTCGGCTATGAGTGTGAGGATGTTGGAGGTGGAGATTTATAGCCTTTACTCACAGCACTTGATATAATTAAACTTATCAATTTGATGGCGGATCCAGAAAGGTTCAAACGACAATCACCGACTGCAGATTCACCCGCTGTAAAACGCAAAAGACTTCGGACTTCGGAGCGGCTAAAGAAAAAAAGAGACTGCAACCGGTCCATGCGAAAACAAGGATAATATCCGAAGGGCATTAAATGTAGTCACGCAATGCTGATGTTGTTAACATTAACAATTTGAGAACAAAGTATAATTTGCACGGTTTGGCGTGATATGATAAGCGATCGTTAGATTTAATCAGCGTGATTTACTGCAATGGTATTTTTCTCTAGTTGGTCAGAACAGAAGTGAATGTTACTTGTTCAGACGACATTTTCCGGTGAAAATTCTTATGTTGGTAATACTTCCAAAAGTATAACCTGTGATTGCGAATGCCAGTATCCACACCGGCGCGGTGATTGACAGCCGCACGTTCTCCTCAAAACACTGGATTCATCCGCGCTGTGCCGTGCCGAGGCACAAACCACGTAAAGTTGATAATTCCGAGAATAACTGCGATTGCAGATTTCGAACAGAGATGGTGACAAAGAGGAAAAACTACGGACTGCAGCTTTAAATATTAACAATTTTATTTCTAAATGTGTCATGTTCTCTTAAAGTCGGCATGAATGAAAGATGCAACAGACTTTTCTTCTCTATTGTGATGTACAACGACCTGAAACAACTTCTAGAACAAGAACAAATGTGGGCGGGGCTTGATTTTGTTCATGGGGAATTGATTGGATGGTTGTGCTTTGCTATTGGTGGATCTCATATGAGTGACAGGTTGCTCCGCCCACATCATCAGAGAAGAGAAGAGAGGAAGAGGAAGTTACTTTGATTAAAGATTGAGGCACATGAATTAAAAATAAATACATAATGAAGTGTACTAATAAATCAATAAATACTGTAATATTCCATAAAATAAAAAAATAAAAAAAGTTAATTTTGATTTCATGACTTTGAGTCAAGACACTAACCACAGTTGCATTGGTCAATTTTGAGAACTTTCAAAACTTGTCTTTCATATAACATTTCATTCCTAAAAATATGGTGATTTTTGTATCATTTGTAGTTGTTGACACTAGTATTGTCTGATGTATGGAGTGATAAAAAGAGATATTCAAGATCCCCTCAGTAAAAACTTAACAGATAACCTTACACTAATATATCAACAAAGAATTTGAACATGGCTTTATTCAGTGTTTAGGTTTCTGTTCTGGAAATGTATGCAAAATTAGTGCATATTTAATCAGATAATGCCTCATTTGCATATTTAAACAAGACAACTTGTAATACAAAACAATTGTCAAATGTTCGATTATTAATCAACAGGGGAAGTATAGTGATATCTATATGTTAAAATATTGCAGCAAAAAAATATATTTTATAAGACTATGATAGAAAAATACAATGATACCAATTAAAGGCTTGTTTGGTGAATAGCATGTTAAAATTCAAAAATGAAAAAAAAGTAATCAAATGTTATATTAAAACTAATATAATCACCACAACATTCACTGATTGAATATTCAATATAGTATTCATTCAGTGCTTTTGGAATTTGACTAAGAATAAAAAAAAAGTCTGTTTCATGTCAATATTTTTTGTTTGATTAATATTAATGGCCTAATCGAGAGCAGAAGGTCCATTAGGCAGCATTTACACAGCACAAATCCGATACTTTGACACAAATCCAATTTTAGTCCCGGCTGTTAACATCCACTACGATAAACCTCGCCAACCCAGGCATTTTGACCAAGAAACTCAGACGCATTAGCATGAGGAGCACACACTTCTCTTACACGTACACGAGGCACACAGATTATGGTTTTAATATTCATTTAATATGGCTGTAATGAGTATGTTCCAGGGGCCGCCTCAGATCACAGAGCATGTTTAAATTTCTGTCATTACTCATAATTGTGCACGTCATTTGAGGAACGTAAGGAAACCTCTGTTGTTTACTTCAACAATTAGGATATATTTAGTTGGAATAATTTGCAATCTAGTTGGTTTGACGTGTGTGCTATACGGCATTCGTTGTACACCATGCGCTTGATTTAGAGATCAGCAGAAGCTGTTTTGTTGCCTGAGTTATTGATTTAGTGTTGTTATTGAGGAATCAGAGCTGGTTTCATACAAAGCCTTCATTTTTGTCCAACTTTCAGCCAGTTTTGCTGTCCCCAACTGCTCAGATTTCATCAAATCTGTCCAATTCTTGCCATTATTCCTCCATTAATTAGGTTTTGTTTGTCCGGCTTTTCAAGTGGCATCCGTGCTAAAACAATCAATTCATAAATTATAGTGATCTTCTGTCACCATGGTAACAGGGTTCTCCACAGTGAAACAAGGAACGTCTTTTTCTTTGGCTGCGCCACTGATCAATAACACTGTGAACCTCTGAAACCAGACCTCACAAATAGTCACAAATCAGTAAGATTTGATTTAAGATTTAAGTTAATACTTTTATTCTGAGAGGATGCATTAAATTGATCAAACGTGACATTATGACGTTTGTAATGTTCCAAACGATTTCAATTTCACGTAAATACTGTTCATATGAACGTTCTATACGTCAACGAATCCTGAAACAAAAATATGAAGCAGCAAAACATTGATAATAATCAGAAATGTTTCTTGAGCAGCAAATCATCATATTAGAATGATTTCTGAAGGATCATGTGACACTGAAGACTGGAGTAATGATGCTGAAAATTCAGCTTTGATCACAGGAATAAATTACATTTTAAAATATATTGCATTAGAAAACTGTAATGATATTTCGCAATAACATTGTTTTGCTGTGTTCAAATAAATGCAGCCTTGGTGAGCAGAAGAGACTTCTTATGAACATTTTTTTTATTTTTTTATCTGACCACAAACTTATGAACGATAGTGTATTCATTTCCTTCTTTCTTTCTTTTCTTTTTTTAAATGTGATGCAAAATATTGTGGCCTTTGTTCAGCATCTTTGCACTTTAAATGAGAATTACACCTCCATTTCTACTATAACTCCAGTTTATGATTTTACTCCCTGACGTTTGACCTTGACGGACTGAATCGAGGACATGAACCGGAGAAGATTAGAACAACACTGCAAAAAAAAAAAAAAAAAGTTGCTGCCTTAAATTTTTAAGTACAATCAACTTGGAAGTTTAAGTCATTTCAACTTAAATGACATTAAACTGATTTAAAAAAAAAGAAAAAAGTTGAATCTTGTATAACTTATTATGACGAGTCAATGTAAAAAAACCTATTGATCATATAATTATCAGGACACCCATCCTATTTGTTTTAACAGCACAGTGCTAAAGGATTTGATTGTGCATCTGTGGCCTTGCATGTTCATTAGATGACGCATATATCCACATGAAAAGCAAAACAAACAGATAATAATTCCCCCTTTCTGTATAGCTGCCGCTGGCATCATGTCCAGCACTCTCTAATATACGAGTGTTTTTCTTCTCAAGGGTTTGAGAGTGTCTTACCTCAGCCAGATGAACTCATGACTCACTCCTCACACTACCCACCTTCTCCACTACACTATTACTCACCAAAAACCTGAAACACACCAACCAAACCAGCACATCAACAACCTGACAAGAGTCTTTCCTCCTCCTCGTACATGCACTGTGTTTCTCTGAACTCATTTTTTCCTCATTAAAAAGTTTAGCTAAAATACTTTTAGCTGATTTATTTTAAATGATGTCCTTTCACACGAGAGGAATACGGCGGTTATTATTATAATATATGCGATTTGAACTTTTTCTTGACTCATTACACGATATTGAGTTAGAAATGCATAATAACTGTTGACTGTAATGACTGAGATGATCAGTGCACACTGGCTCATGTCTCTGATAAACCGTATGCATCTCTCACACGAGGAGATCTCAGCAAACAAAAGACACTCGGGCAGCTGTGACATTTATGGCAGCGGTGACAAGGTGTAATTATCATCAGATGCATCGCATCCTACGCTGACAACAGTGATCCGTTGTCACGCCTTTATTCTTGCCTACACACGTCTGAGATAAACAGTGTGGAGAAACATTAGAGTACCAGAACAGTGTGAAACGGGTCTGTAATATGGGAGGTATGGGAGAGTGGGGTACAAAGTAACGCCCTTTTGACTTTCTCAGTTTGTGTAAATCTACTTATGGTTCAGAGTATTTATTTTCTCCCACATTAATTTCCCACATGTCTGGGACAATTATGTGGTTTTGTTTTATTAATACAGTATATACTTTTTTCTTGATATACCCCGAAAGAATGGAAGTGAAATGTGACAACATGCCCCATAGGGTGGGATACATTGTAACATGTGCAAGAGATGGTTTTGTCAGGACGATCCATGGCCAGTTTCTGATGTAGTTCTCTCTGCTCTTTTGTGCTGTTTCTCATTGTTAGAAGCTTTAGAGGAATCATTAAGCTCAACATTATGATGAATGTTTCCACGTGTTGGAGGCTTTCCATCATCTAACACTTTAGGACATTGCTCCGTGTTTCCCAGCCCTACGCGGCTCTCAGAGACTTTTTGTTCCACGAGAACATTATGAAATATTAGTGGGATGTCTGCAGAAGAGCCCAGCGGCACGGAGAAAGAGTTTGAGTAAAATCTGCATTTAATGTGTGTGTGTGTGTGTGTGTGTCTGAGTGAATATATTGCAATGGTTCAGATTAGCACTTTTCATTTGTACAAAAACATTTGTCATTTGAACTTTATTTTCACTGCCGTTATGATTAATATTTAAAACAACGACAAACTCACTGTGATTTGTGCTATATGATATTCAATGAGAAAAACTGTGTGTGGGAATAAAGTGTATTTACGTGAGAGGTTGTTGGAGGGGAAGGGCTGAACAATAACATTTTAGAGTTGCCTATTGCATATTTTGAATTACATAATTCACAATAATTTTGGGAGCGTGTATTAAGAAAGTAAACAGTTAATTTTTATGTTGAATTTAAGGCTCCGCCGAACACTTTATCCCTCACATAACATCTTTGCTACGGTATGAATTTATTATGTGCTTTTAGGCATTTCAGTCAGCATGAATTTAAGTAGGAGAGTAGATGAAAATGAACAGGCATATGGCGTGCCAAAACACATTTTCGTAAGCTGAACTTTTTTATATTGGTTTGAATTGGACACAGATGGTCCTAATATCTGAGCTTATGCTGGATTAATCTCCAAATACTCAAACAGGGTCAACGAGTCATACATTGTTTCATCTTTTATATACCAGCATTAACAACCTGTTTCCCTCTTAAAGGGATAGTTCAGCCACAATTAAAATTTATTCATTAATTACTCATGTCGTTCCAAACCCGTAAGACTTTCATTCATCTTCAGAACACAAATAAAGATCTTTTGATGAAATTGAGATTTCTGTTCCTCCATTGACAGTCTACGCAACTACCACTTTAAAGCCCCAGAAAGGTAGTAAAGACATCTTTAAAGTAACCCATGTGACTCCATTGGTTTGACTTCAGTTTTATGAAGCGGCATAAGTTCTTTGTTTACGCAAAATAAACACAATAATATTTACAAAATATTCATCTCTAATGCACATTCACAAGAGCATCACGATGCATGCGTGTTGTGTTGACACAATAGCAGATGTTGTCACATGATTAATGAATAAAAAAAGTGCTATTCTTAAGAATTTTCTATTCATCAAGGGAGCAAATCAGCATGATTTCTGAAGGATCATGTGACACATTACATTTTTAAATATATTAACATAGAAAACAGTTATTTTAAATTGCAACAATATTGCACAATATTACTGTTTTTACTGTATTATTAATCCAATAAGTGCACCTTTGGGCGACCCCAAATTTTTAAACGGATATTAACAGATTAACTATAGATGCTCAGGACATTTATGAACTGGAACTGTTGTGGATTGTGCATATTTTAAGAGTAATTATATGAGTGCCTTTGTGAAAATGTGTACGCAAGTACATTTCTCATTTAGATTGTTATGCGTTAATTTTAAATCTCACTTTTCAGGAGGAGAATAGGAAAGTTAAATATCCCACAGAGTTGAATCGATCGGGTCCCTGCAATCATAACTCACATATAGTTATGAACCAATCAGCTCGCGAGTAGGAGCCCCGCGGCTCGTGCTTCACTGGAATAAAGGCACTTTCACAGATTAGGTGCTCTGTTCTTTTGGAGGTTTTATTAGTCATTTAACTTTACTTTTACACACTGCTGCAGAGGTTTATTGGCCTTTGTTATGGACATAATGCCAAATCAGGCACAGTTTGTGTCAGACCAGCTTAACTAATTCAGTATTTGTTCTTAGTTTAAATGTACATTTACTATATGAGTTGAGTATGCTTTTAAAAAGAAATTTGCATGAAAAAGGTTAGTAAAGTTACAAAGTCTTCCAGCGGGAGTTCTTCTCTATATCAGTGTCAGTGTTTCTGAACTCCCTGAAACGCCTCCATTGTAGTCCTGAGTTTTCTTCCTGGAATGAACACGTCACAATATTCCTCATTTAAATAGTTCATACGCAGAATAAAGCCTGTTCTCGTAGAGCCAAAAACAACATTTGTAGAAGGGCATGTAGTGTCACTTCTTAAGTCTTTCCATTATTGTCTGACTCCGGTTTGAACATAAACATTGAAATTGTCAGTGCATGTGTGTGTGAGGTAAAAGGACACAAGCTGTTGAAGCTCCGCCCCCTGTGCCGGGAGCAGCAGCTCATTTGCATTTAAAGGGACACACAAAAACGGCACATTTTTGCTCACCCTCGAAAAGTGACAATTTTAACATGCTATATAAACATATCTGTGGGGTATTTTCAGCTAAAACTTCACATACACACTCTGGGGACATCAGAGACTTATTTTACAAAGTGTCCGTTTTCAAGCATGTTGTCTGCTATTGGTTCAATAAACAGGGCAACCTGAGCAAAGTCACGCTGATGGTTGAGTTGATATGTGGGGATGTTCTGCGAAGGGGAACTTAAAGCAGCTTAAAGGTTTATGTTCTGTTATTCAGGTTGTTTCTGAGTTTAAAGCCCTATTCGGACGGGATTAACTTTACAAGGGTAGATGGAGTGATGTGATTTTACCATAGGACGTCTGTAATAGTTAATGGCCAATTCGCACAGGATAAGAGATCTCAGTAAAACTAGCAGAAGTGGGAGAGGAACTCGATTTGCGCATCGCCGTCACTCCTGTCGTCATGTGTGTATTGCTTCCTGATATCACGTGCGCAAACAACCAATATTTATATATATAAAACAGTTATGTCCGGTCGAACAATGTATTAATTAACTTCAGACTGGATTGTGTTGGTTAAAGGCACTTAGCTAACGCTAAAAGATGTTTCGTGCCTCTAACAAGTGCGTTCGATCTTCTTTCTGATCTGAATGGTGTGTGTGAAACACTTGAGTTTTACCACAGACTCGTCCCAGCGACTAGAACGCAACTGAACGCCCGGGCGAGCGTCTCCATACTTGAAAAATCGCGGAAAACTACTTTTAAACAGGAAATGACGAAATATTTACGTGCATATTTACAGCGGGTGTATTCGCACGGGGTTAGTATCAACTGAGATCATTTTTCCGGACCTTTTTACTGAAGGTAAACGTCACCGTAATCTTTACTGACATTGTCCGTGATGATCACTGAGATGCACATTCGGACGGGAATAAAATCACTGAGAAGCTCTGGTAATACTTACTTTACCCCCTCCTCTCCATGTCACACTAGTCCCGTCCGAATAGGGCTTTAGAATACATTTTGTTATCTGGATTAATGTCAGAGTTCGTTTGGATCGTGCCATAGAGATGACATTTTTTTGTTATGTATGCAGTCAGAATTTTAGTCTCAACAAACGTGGAAACCCTGTGAAGACACTAGTTGTTGCAAGATGGTTGGTGTCGCGTCTGTTGGCTTTAACACCTTGAGCATACGGTGCTCAGTGTCACTCCTCAATGCCAGACTTCGTTGGAAACAGCTCTTCACGCTCAAGCAAAACTGCTACAGCCGTTTCTAAGTGATGTTAAATCCTGAACGCACACCCTGAGATTTCTCACACAACATCAGTGGTTACAGAAATAGACGTTTGTTCCTTTTTCTGGTTTTGTCCTGTATGCAATTAGAATGAATGGAGACGGAAGCTTTCAAGCTTCAAATAGGATGCAAAAGATTTGGCTGAATTTCAAGGTTGGACTACTTTTCTAGGTGGATGAAGTTCTGTATGTGCTGCTGACATTTGCAATAAACTGCTTTATGATAAGCTGTTCTTGCGCTGCTGCTGATAAACTGACCTTGGTGGGCCATAGGTACGATTCTGGTCAACCAATTATGAGTGTTTTCTAAAACGTTTTGGCTTTGAGAGAAAGCGGCCTTCTGCCATACCAGCATGCCAGTCTTTGCGCCAAGATGGTTTTCCATTAGAAGTGACTTGCTGTTCTTTCAACAAGGTCAGTCAGTGGGTAGACACTAGGCATGATGTCTTGCATTAATTGTCATATGTCGTTTGTAGTGATTAAATTAGTCTCTCCCGTGGCCTCATGGGATAGTAAAGTGTCCATCGTATGCACACTTCAGAATCTCGCCAGAAGTAGTATTACACTTTTATCCGGACACACTTCTTTTGTCATATGCTGTTTTTCGCCTACTATATAGCAGAGAAATATGTGATTTTGCATGCAGCCTATGTCTCTCTTATCTAAAACACCTATTCAGATCATCAGCTCATTAGAAGAGAGCTTCATTCTGATTGACAGGGTCCCTAGGAAGTGTTCACTGCTCCCTACAGTATATTCCCTGAGCACGGGATTCCCGTTGAAGTCACTCATTTGACAAAATGCGTTCATTCGCAACACTCTGCAATGTCATCAAACACTGACGGAACTCAAGTCGTGCATATTAGAAGAGTTTATGATTTAATGCCATAATATTCATTATTAATACATAATACTTTTCTGTGGCTCAAACAGTAGAGCGTTGGTGCTTACAACGCAACGGTCATGGGTTCGATTCCCAGAGAAAGCAAGAACTGATAAGAATGTAAATGTGTACCTTGAAATGCAATGTAAGTCGCCATTGGATAATTTGGTCTGCCAAATGCATAAATGTAAATAAATATAATATAAAGTACCATTCTTTCATTTAATATACATGTGTATAATACATCCATATACAAAATAATTATACATTTCATTTAATCTAATCTGTCAAATCTATCTCTATTGTTTTTTTTTTTTTTTTTGGGGTGAAAATCAAGCTTTTAATATTGTTTATATGTCTATCTGGTGTTTTTAATCTGCTTTAAGACAAAGCATGTGTAAATTCATAAGTCGACAGCATTGCTGAGTATTTGCTCCTTAAAACTGCAGTGAACCAAAGACAGTCTCAAATGTAACTACAGAAGAGTCAAGTTTTAAATAGGAAAAATATCTAAACTCTTTGGTCATTTTTTTTGAGAGATGCTAATGGTCCTGTCCGATTCAATGATCTATGCTAAGCTATGCTAAAAGTGGTACCGCCAGATCGGCTGAATGGATTCGAAAACGGTAAGACTCAACTGTTTAACTCTGGGGGAGCTGTAAAATGAGCCTATTTCCCCAAAAAAGTGGAGAATCCCTTTAAGGGATACAATTGACTACAAAGTTAAAATCCATCCATCCATCCATCCCCACAGCAGATGTCAATCGGAAGGTCACACACGTCTTCTCTCTCATGCCTGAGCGGCAGTAAAGCTGTTCATGTCTTCTGAGGTTGATTCTTCAGAGGCAGGTTGAATAGATGAAGTCTGATCTGTGTGTATTGGAGGTCTTGGAGCTCAGCTGCGGCCCAGAGTTCCCAGCAGGCCGAGCGCAGGCTAAGGTCGTCTCTGTTGACCCTGATCCGCACCATCTGTGATGCGTCACTGCAGCAGCACAAACACACAGAGCTCTGGTTAGTCACGCTACAGACCGACTGACGGAAATTCATAGAAAATGTATGTTGTGCGGTAATGAGTGTGTGCGTGTACGTACATACTATTTGTGCCAGGGTTATTATCTCAATTTTTTGTACAAAATTTGAGCACTGTAGTTCAGCCTGTAGAGAAGAAAAATCACAAATGATGTCTCATTAGTATCTAAAACGTTTTAAGTCAGCAGTGAGATTTAGTGCTGAGGAAATGAAGATATTTGCTTCTTCTCAGATATTATTATAAATGACGTTTGTGATCAAAAGTTAGACGTGATCAAGATGAACTCATTAAATTACTCCATGACCCGATGATCTGAACTGCTGTCCACATTAATTGTACAGCTCTTTACTCTTTACTTGCTGTATTTGGCAACTATTTACTCATTTTTGTCTAATATTATAGGAGAGACATCTGAGAAAACATGATAGCTAAAAGAAACACAATACTTGATGACACATTACTGAGCGAAACCATTTAATCCGTGTCATGAAACACAAGTGCCTTTCGCTCACAATTTCACTAGTTATTCAAGGTTGTTTAGGATTCAAGATCATTGAATTCCTCACCTTCTTTGCAGGAACAGTGCAGTAATTATGACTCCTCCGTCAGCAAAAGCGATTAACCTAATCACCTGTAATACTCCCAGGGAGCTTGACTGTTCGTAAGTCATGGCTCATTGAATAAAGAAATGACAATTAAATGAGGTTTATAACCTAAAAAAAGATGCGTAAAGAGCAGAGGAGGACGGTGTCCCTCCTGATAAGACCGTGAAATCTATTCGTTCCTAAAGGCCTGAACTGTAAAAACTGAACATTTTCAATAATTTTTTGTCCCACCCTTAAAAAGGACTTTCGTTAGTGTAACATAATGCTGTCAGGTTGGTTCAATAACATTAAATAATTACAGTGACAAAACACTTTTACAGTGTGAGATCAATCTCTGGTGGAAAATGATACCTGTAGGTTTATTTATTGATTCCTAATATATCTTTTTTTCAGACATTTCCCCTAAAAGCCCTAAAATAGACTTAAAATGAGTAAGCGTACAGAGATATAAAGTTATATTACTGTATACAGCAGCTCAGATCATTTGGTCTTGGGAAAATTTGATGAGAAATTCTCTTTATTGTCATTCGAGGGAAAATTTATTACGTTTCTCTAAAAGTCCAGGCAATAATTTAACATTAACTTTACCAACATGACATTAAAAGAGAGTAATACTTTAAATTTAGCAAGGATGCACTAAATTGATCAAAAGTGACAGTACAGACATTTAAAATATTACAACATATTTCTATTTTAAATAAATGCTGTTCTTTTGAACTTTCTGTTCATCAAAGAATCGTGAAAAACTAAACATCACAGTTTCCACAAACAAATAAAGCAGCACAACTGTTTTCAACATGATAAATGTTTCTTGAGCAGCAAATCATCATATTAGAATCATTTCTGAAGGATCATGTGACACAAGACTGGAGTAATGATGCCGAAAATTAACCTTTGAATCACAGGAATAAATACAATTTTAAAGGGGCATTACACACTAACTAAAGTTAGAAAAGTGAAATCATAATCAACCACCTCTTTAACTATATTCACATAGAAAACCTTCATTTTAAATTGTAATAATATTTCACAATATTACAGTTTTTACTGTATTTTTGATTAAATAAATGCAGCCAGGTGAGAAAATGAGAATTATTTCATAAACATTAAAAAAAGTCTTGCCAACTCCAAACTTTTCGAAGTCACTAGTGTCTGAATCTCTCCCTTTGAAATCCCTCCACTAAAAGCTGCCCCGTATAATAAATGTAAAAATATTACTAAAGATTTGAATGTGACCTTATGGGTCGCTGTCGATTCCTCCTCCTCCCTCCTCCAGGCAAATGTTTTCATTGTGATGGAGTCGGCAAACATCTCATTTCTGATGTGGAGACACCAGCCGAATACAAAGAGCTCAACGATGTCAGAACCAAAGTCGTCGCTCATTGATGTGCGAATGAAGGACCGACACCACGTCACATCCCTCAAAGGGGACCGGCTCGCGATGAGGTTCAAACAGGTGGGCAGACTGATAAAAAGGTTTCATTTATATGTAAATCAAAAGGGTGACCAATCAATTATTCTCATTTGAATAAAGACTCCTGTCCCCTACGCCCCATTGGACCATCGATTCGACTCCTAATTCCAGTCATGCCAACCCCCTTCAGCTGCACATGTAAATAGTGGAGTGGTCTCATCTTTAGACCTGTTTGAACTGCGGCTCTCTGACAGAACGCAGGCTGAACTATGCAAATTGGAAATCCATATTTGGACGAGCTCTCTGCAATCGGCGCATAAGATTAATTATTTGTCAAACGCTGTTGCCGTGTGAAAAGGGTGAAAAATATCACCGATTTCACATCTATTAACTTGCTGCCTCTGCTTTTCACTCTTTATTTATCCCGCTTTGTCTTTTGGATTAAATATTTATATATTTTTTATATATAAATCAATCATTGTAAGCAGCAAGGATGCATTCAATTGACCAAAAGTGACAGCAAAGACATTTTATAATGTTACACAATTTTATATTTCAAAGCTGTTCTTTTGAACTTTCTATGAATCAAAGATCCTGAAAGTCTCATATAAAAACGTACCCTGACTACGTTGGTCCAAAGTGCAAAATGTAGAGGGGTTACAATAATGGCCCTTGAATTGTATGATGTTACATTAAAAAATAAATAAAAAAAATTTAAAAAAATTTTTTAACCTATTCTTTTCATATTGTTTTGCGTCCAAGTCACGTGACTTTCAAGATTCCGGCCGTGAGAACAAAAAAACATAGCGGACATTTCTCTCATTTTTAGTGAAAAAATCTATATTTTGATTTAGTTTCTGCATAAAAATAAGTGTTGATTACATTTCTAGCGAGAAATATATTTTTTATTTTCATAATATTCATTTAGTGAATGTACATAATCACTTGCTCGTCATTGTGAAGATAATCACCAGTTTCATCTATTATCTTGCTATGCTTTTTGTTTTACTCTTTATTTATCCAGCTTTGTCTTTTGGATTAAATATTTATATATTTTTTTTATATAGATAAATTAATTCTTGTAAGCAGCAAGGATGCATTCAGTTGACCAAAAAGTGACAGCAAAAACATTTTATAATGTTACACAATATTATATTTCAAAGCTGTTCTTTTGAACTTTCAATGAATCAAAGAATCCTGAAAAATCACCTTTCTTGCTATGCTTTTTTACTCTTTATTTATCCAGCTTTGTCTTTGGATTAAATATGTATAGGTGAAATGAATTGTCACCAGTAGCTGCCGAACAGTTCCTTTATTTTCATTTTTCTGTTCACGCCCGGGAGTGCATTAGATATATGTGGTCTATCAGCTACCATCATGTGCATTTCAAACGACAACCATGAGAAGTTGTTCCCAGGGGTGTGTTATATATCTTTTAAGGCGATCTTCCCCCTCTAAGGGATGTATAATGCACATCACTGACTATTGTCAGGACTTATGGAGCAGAAATAGCGAGACTTATGGCATAATGCTGGTTGAAACTCATTGGGTATGCAGGATTCAGACTGCTGGCATGGATGTTTCCCTGCTGTCAGACTGCTGATGAGGGTTTACGCTCATAGAGGGCACATTGACTGCCAATATGACCTTTTCTCCAGAGACCTAATGCTGATGACGGGTCTCGGCCGGCCCCGAGAGTGTTTGTGTCTGGCGAGCGACACAGCTGTGCTTTAGCGTGTTTATGCACTTTCTATAAGCTTTCTTCTCTTTCTTTGGTCAAATCATGTGTTGCAGGTTGCAAAGAAATGTCAAGGTTATACGTTGTAAGGCCTTTCCATGCTGGAACAATACGGCTCTGTGATTGAACTCAGGAGAAAGACCTTCCTGCTAGGCTTGTGGGAAGGGATGGCAGTATTAGAGAGGATAAAACACTTAAATAGGTCTAAATAAGCATTTCTAGGGGGGTTTCTCGTAGAGTCATGTGTTCAAGGTTCAAAGGAATTGCCTGTGAAATCCAGGGAAGTCGCTTTGGATAGTTTTTTTTCCAGAAACTTTCAAAGTCTTGATCTGTAGAAACAAAATCAAGTGATCAACTCAAAACTGTCCAGGGACATCGCTCATCTAATGTTTTGAGCTATTCGTTTATTTATTTATTTGCTTGCTTATTTATTCATTTGCTATTCATTTGTTTATTCATGTATTAATTTATCTTATTTTTTTTTACATTTTTTGCCATTTATTCATTTGCTTACTTATTTATTCATTTGCTGATTCATGTATTCATTTTGCTTTTATTTGCTTGCTTTTTTTGCTCATTTAATTATTTGATTATTTATTCCTTTGCTGATTCATTTTGCTTTTATTTGCTTGCTTTTTTTGCTCATTTATTTATTTGCTTGCTCATTTATTCATTTGCTGATTCATGTATTCATTTTGCTTTTATTTGCTTGCTTTTTTTGCTCATTTATTTAATTGTTTGCATATTTATTTATCAATTTGCTTATTTACTCGTGAATTTATTTACTTTTGTTCATTTCTTTTTGCTCATTTACATTCTTTCTTTCTGACTAAGTAAATTGCAAATGCTCTTAGTTGCCAGAAATCACAGTGCATTTTCACTGAATGGAAAAGAGCTGACTTTTGCTTTACATTTTGTTTGTGTTCTAAACCCATTTGAAATAATAATAAATATTATTTATTAGAATTTAATTATTTTGTAGCACTGACAATATTTTACCACACCACCAGCTGCTACAGTGGTTGAGCTTTATAACCATCTATAAACCTTTGCTGAAACTTTGACCAAATAGAAGCTAGTATTGTGCCTGTGAAGTTGACTTCCCACGGTAACCACAATCCTCACAGGTGTGCACATGTTAATGAACTCCAAGGAAGACGATGATTCCAGATGGCACAGTTCCTGGCAGATGGAACGGATGTTCCTGCTTGATGTCATTGGACCTTCATCCTGATTTGCACACTTGGAAACTCAGCTGGATGAGATCTGGACTCTTCATGTTGAATGTTGACATGTAGTTACATCAAAATTAAAGGTTTTTTTTGGGTTTTTTTTTTTGATTTTAGTATGAATATGTTAGTCTTACTGTTATCTATAAGCTAGTGTGCTCTAAACAATGACAAAATTCGCATTTAGAAAATATAAGCGTTCAGAACTTAGTCTCTCACTTCTACCAAAATGTATCATGGATTTTGATGACATCACTCTGCACTTCAGCTTCTAATCAGATTTTCGATCCAATCAAATGCTCTAGAATCTGAAATATAGTAAAAATTATTATTATTTTTTATATTTTTATTTTATTTGTTATGTTCATATTTATATAATAGTTATGCTTATAGTCAACATTTCTTCTAGCATCTGCTATTTATTTTTATTTTATTTTACCATTTTTATTCCAATTTTTTATCCATCCATCCATCCATCCATCCATCCATCCATCCATCCATCCATCCATCCATCCATCCATCCACACGCGGTGAACATGCGTTGGAGATGAATATTTTGTAAATATAGCACTCATAATATTGAGGTTAAACCACAGGAGTCACATGGATTACTTTAATAATGTCTTTACTACCTTTCTGGACCTTGAAAGTGGTAGTTGCATTTTCAATGAAGAGTCAGATTTCCTCTAAAAGATTAACGAAAGTCTTACGGGTTTTGGACGACATGAGGGTGAGTAAATAATCACAGTACTTTCATTTTTGGCATTCTTCATAAATGCGCGTTTAATTGTTCACCTTCGATATATATTATGATGCATTTGCGGTTATTATACGTCAGGCTTCGTCTCTATCAGATGAAGTGTTGCTCATAATGAGCCGTTTACCTGAAATGTGTCATTTGTGTTTCAGTAATGTGGAAATCGCAGTGACATCCGATGGAAGCACAATAGTGTGTTACCATCCGACAGAAGACGTCCCCTATGAGCTCACACAGGTGCAAACTCACTGAAATCCTCGTGGGTGTGCAGAAGCAGAGCTGAAATGTGTGTGTATACTGATATATAGTGATGTTTGTGTCTCTTTGTTGCAGCCGATTGCCAGACCAGACGCCATTGGTGATCACCCAGAGACTCACGAACAGGTCCTGAAAGCCAGACTCGGGAAAGAGGTTTTAAATAACAAACAGGCCCCGACCATCGAGGAGCTGAGCAAGATGTTCTACACCACCAAACACCGCTGGTATCCCGTCGGACAGTGAGTTTGCCTTCTGTGCAATGCTAAAACACGGCTCAGGTGTAGAATATGCTGTATGAACTGGTTTGTTTTCTTCCTCAGGTATCACACCAGACGCAGAAACCCAAACCCACCCAAAGACCGATAGTTCTGGATGGTTGTCCTGTCTTCTCGGATGTTTGTTGTGAATAGGATTCTGCTGTGCATGAAATAAACCCTTCCTTCAGCTGTTGCTGCAGTGTGTTGTGTTTTAGTATTTCTTCATGGGAACTTTTAAAAACGATTTATGATTGAAAGCAATTTAATGTTTTAATAACTTAAGAATAAATGGAGTTGCTGTTTGATCGAATATTGCTTAAAATAAATGCACAATAATAAAACAAGATGGCTGGATTGCCGCGCAGAATTATTAAGGTATAACTCTCATAATGTTTCTTTTGTGGGTTCCGCTGGGGTATTAGTACGCGCTTTAAAAACGACGCGTTAAAAATAAACGTAAACGGCACGTGCTGTTGGCCCGAGCTCGCGCTGCTGCTGCAGGGTGGCTCCCGCGCGCGCACTGCTTTTAAAACATGCACGTTTCCTATAATAAGCGCAAATAACCTTCATAAAAAAGAGCAACATGGACCAATGTGATCAGATATGTGTGGTTTGTTAAGGAGCCAGTAATCTGAGCGAACTGCGATGCTCCTGTCACTGAGTGATTCTGGGTGTGTTTAAAGCCTCTGCATGACACATGAACATGTTTACAGATGCAGATCTCGCGCGCTGCGGTGGGAAACACTGGACAAATGTGTGTTAGTGTTATTATTTGCATGTGGGATATTGTGTTCTGTAGAGCAATGTGAGTTTACATGCAATCAGGAAATGAATTCATACTCATAAAGTATATATTTGATTATTTAAGCGCATGAAGATTCGTTTTTTCCTAATTTTGCATCGTCACATATTTGATTGTCAGCAAGTCTGATCCACACTGCAGCTTATTCTGGCTAAGAACCGCCCACTTAGTCTGACTGACGTTTAAAGAGACCAAGAGGGCCATTTTGGGGTTTGTTTTTCTTAAATGCATCATAACATAGGCCTACTAATAGACCGCTATAAATCAAAAATGTAGTGTCGACACCGTAGTTTCCATTAAAAGCTGTGCACAAAACACTGAAAGGGTTGCTATAAGTATACATGATTTATATCCAAACAGTAATAATAATTTCTTAATACCAACAAGTTCTGCTTGTTGAAACCCATCAAACACAGAACGTTCCCCTAACGTTAGTATTTGGTTATTTCTTTGAGAACCCATATAATAATGGTTCTAGGAATGTTCTTTTTAGGTTTTATTTTTTGCAACCATAAAATAACGTTCCCAGAACATTGCAGGGGTAGTTGTTTTTAAATAACCTAAAAATAACGTTCTCTAATGGTTATTTTTAGGTGGTTATTTAATTAGGCGTCCATACATCCATCTTCCATGCCGCTAATACTATACTGGGCCGCTGGATGATTAGTGACGTACAGCAGGGGAATGGTATCGGAGTAAAGAAGCTTGGGGAATGTTCTGGGAACGTTAGAATAACGTTAGAGCAACGTTCTACAAACCAAAAACCTTCTATTTCCGTTAAAAGAACTTTCCTGACTAACCAAAAACAAATCTTTAAAAAGAACGTTCTGGAAACCAAAAATTGTTAGCTGGGAAATAGTTAGCTTGCTACCAAGCCCCTGAACATTTGATGCCGTTTAATGGACAAACTTTATTAAATCTCAAAATGGTTAATTGTAGCAACTCAATACTTTCTAAATGCACTTTGTTTCCAGGCTGATGAAACCCAATAAAGATGTATCTGAATTTTTACATCCACATTTATGCATTTGGCAGATGCTTTTATACGATCCATTCATGCATTCGAACTAGGACTGCACGACACTGAAGAAAAATGCGATATGCGATACGATAATGTTTAAAGTGTGTAAAATAAACTTAAAATATCTATTATATAGCCTAACCTACATACGTGTTTCACATTCTTTTTGTGACAAGAAAACATCCCTACAGCTTCTGACAGTGAACATCAGTGTTTTACTGTAGCATTATTTTAACATCAGTGGGGTTCAGGTTATCCTACATCAGGATAATTTAACAACAGAAACTGAATAATCAAATGTAAAAATAAAACACTGCTTAGTTTTCACTGTATGAATTAAATATATCCTGATTCTTATTAAAGCTACAAAAGTTGTTCAGCCGAGAGCTGTGAGTGATTTTCTCTTCGTCTTTTGATCATGACCCCAGTTATTGCAAGCCGTTACGATATGCATATCACGATATATACATTTGCGAAGTTTCGATAATTTCGATATATTGTGCAGCCCTAATTCGGACCGATGACCTTGCAGTTGCTCTTCCCTCTATAGGAGACGCAGCGCTTGATGGCGGAGCCTGTGCCTGGGATCAAAGCGGAGCCGGATGAGGGGAACGCTCGATATTTCCACGTGGTCATCGCCGGTCCGCAGGATTCGCCCTTCGAGGGTGGGACGTTCAAACTGGAGCTGTTCCTCCCGGAGGAATATCCCATGGCTGCTCCGAAGGTCCGATTCATGACCAAAATCTACCATCCCAATGTGGACAAACTGGGGAGGATCTGTCTGGACATCCTGAAAGGTGCTTCATCTGATGCTGTTCTGGGCCCGTTAACCCTGTAAAGCCTGATGGGTGATATAATACAATATTCATAGTAGTCCGAAAATATATATATTTTTTAAAATAGAAGAGTTTATCGACCCTTTAGACAGAACATTAAAAAATCTTGCATGGTTTGTATGATATCAGGCTTTTATGGGCTTTTATCCAAAGCAACTTACATTGCATTATCCTATACATTTATACATAGATATGTGCAATCCCCTGGGATCGAACCCACAACCTTGCGTTGTTAACGCAATGCTCTGACCACTGAGCTACAGGAAAGATATTATAGACATCAACATCATGATTTCTGTACAGCTCCTTTGAAACAGTGTGTGTAGTGAAAAGCGCCATACAAATACATTTGTAAACAAACTTGTGTTGTTGTTTTCAGTGACGGACTTCGGGATCGCCGAGCTTCCCAACGCTCTGGACGCGGTGGAGGAGAAACTGTCGGAGACGGAGCGCAAACGCAGACACACGAAGAAAGACGACTACAACATCGAGGTGTTGCTCGCGGTGGACGACTCGGTTGTGCGTTTTCACGGCAAAGAACACGTGCAGAACTACGTCTTGACGCTGATGAACATAGTAAGTGAATGAAGTTGCAGTTTCACTGTATTTAAAGTCTTGATGTTGTTTTCAGGCTCTACTAGAACAGGTTTTCCTGCTTGAATGTTGTTTATTCTCCTCATATTCTCCATTGTTGCGGCTCCTCTCTTCCCAGTCTGTCAGTAACGCTCTGGTGTGTGTAATAACTACTGTTAATGAATCTGTTTGAGATCGAATTAATGCGAGATGTTTAGCTATAAATTACAGACGTGCATCTGAAGAAAATTTTTCATTTTTCTCAGTTATTTGCTTTATTTCCAGATTCACTCATAGACTCGCTCTCACACACTAGAGCTCGTTCACACATGCGCTCTCTTCAACAACGACGCTTTAAATCTCGTCAAACTAAAAGACGTAAATGACATTTGTATGTATTATAAATAAAATCGTTAGCCAATCATAATTGGCTAACGATGCTTTTGGGAAACACACCTCTGTTTAGTTCCTGTCTCTATGAAGCCCCTCCTTCTGAAAAGCACACTGTGCTCTGATTGGTCGGCTGGAGCAGTGTGTTGTGATTGGTCGAGCGCTTCGAGTGTGTTTGGGAAATGTCCCGCCCCTTACTAACCAACAGTTTAACACACTACTAACTAACTTAACCAGGCCCCGCCCCTTTATTCTGCGTATGAATTATTATAATGAGGAATATTGTGACGTGTTCGTTCCCGGAAGAAACTCAAGACTACAATGGAGGAGTTTCAGGAGTTCAGGAACACTGACACTGATATAGAGAAGAACTCCCGAAACCTTTCTCATGCTCAAACACCAACATTACACACTGAAGACGGATGAACATGGAGAAAAGCAGAATAGGTGCTTTATAATGAAGAAATGCACAGTAAATAACCTCTCCCGCTCCACTAGTTTGGTTCTCAAACCAAATGTGCACAAGCACCACACGCCAGTCATGACTCTTTACCCATGGTTCACTGCTCATGTTGCTGTCGGGAAGCTGTGGGAGGATTACTAGAGAGAGAACGAGAGAAAAGACTGTTACACACACGTCCCACCAGGTCCTGCCACCTTAATCTACTTACGTACGCAAAATCCCTCCAATCAGATATTTACAGGAGCTGTTTCACTCCGTGACAGTTACGGTTAGGAGCGCAGCGGTGGACTGATCCCATTCACATACACACACACACACACACACACACACACACACTCACACACACTCACACTCACACTCA
>FLSR01000588.1:221945-232780 GCA_900092035.1 Leuciscus waleckii
GGTCTCGACTTGGTCTATCTTGGTCTTGGTCTTGTCTTGGTCTCGATACCCTCTGGTCTTGGTAGTGTCTTGGTCTCGGTTTAGGCGGTCTTGACTACAAGTCTAACTGTAAATCACTTACTACACCTTTAATGTGCATTTCTCTCTATAGGCTCACTCACTATGGAAATAACGAGTCAGCAACGATTTCAATGACGAATCGACAACAGCTTAGAAAACATAAGTTTATTAATAAATTATTAAAATGTTCACTCAGTCTCCTTTCTGTTTTTTCCAACACATTCATAAGCATTACTTTTGCTGGTGCTCTGCACTTTAGTGTGCGCTTGAGCACTTACTATTTATTATTAGTAGAACAGTTTTTAAACTTAAACCATTTCTATATGCCACCAAATCATAAACGAGCAACTAGTTGAGTAATGGCTTAAATGAACGACTACCAGTCGACTAGAAAAATCAGCCCTATACTTTTCCAGCGGTGGCCTTATTTCTGTGTCTAGCCTCCGTTCAGCTCCTGTCAGGAGAAATAGTGTGTTTTTCTATCCAGGTGTCTGTCAGACGTCCATGTTCTCCTGTGACTGATGGCCTGACATGTGTATATGTGTCCTGTAGAGACTGAGACGGCTTTCCAGAGCTCGCTCGAAACCTTTCGCCGTAAATAAACACAAACGAGCCTCTCGTGAAGGTCGTCAGACGGGGTCTCACCTCATAAATTCGCAGACACTTTTACAAATAATGGAAGCGCATGCTTTCATCACGGGGGGAGGCGAGTTGCATGTCTCCCTTCAATCCGGAGAGGCTGTTTACAGATCTTCAGGGCAATGGAGCGAGTCATCAGTGCATGTCTGGATCACAACACGCCGCTCCGTATCCGCTCGCATCGTTCCAGACAAGTGTCAGCATGACGGGAAGCCGATCACGTCACGCAGAGTCTGCAACCTAAACCTGGACGTAATTACAGTCTGTGTACATTCCCAGATGGAGGAAGAGTTTGTTTTAGCTAGTTCTGAAGTTAGTTGCATTGCTGACAGACGTTAGGGGTAATCAAACAGAGCGCGTTTATTTGCGTCTAGAAATGCATTTTATTTTTAAAGTTGAATTTTTTTTTTAATGTTATGTCATGCAAGTGACGAACGGTCAAACAAGCCCGTCTAAAGCATGTTCACATGGAAAAACAAGGGAAAAGCAGCGCAGTTCTTAATGCACATTCCTGGTCTTATTGTGAACGATTCATCCGTGCGTGTTATATTTACATTGTAGTGTAAATGTAAATGCAAAAATGTAACTCGCTCTGCATATTGGGCATTATTACTGTGGCTCAAACTGTACTTGCTGCTACAAAAGTTATAGTTTCGATTCCCAGACAATGCATGAATTTAGTAAAATGTATACCTTGAATGCAATGCTTTAGTTTAGATATACATGTCTGCCAAAGGCATGAATGTAAATGTACATGTAAACAAGTTTACTTTTCAGTAAAAGTCAATAGGATCCAATGTTGTTTGTCACATTCCTCTCTGCATTTTTCTGTTGAATATCCAGTTTTACTTGTAAGTAAAATTGGTTACGAGTGCCGATTTTAGAGCAGAAATGCTTTCGAAAGGATGTTTTTTTTGTATTTGATTTGACTAATTAGCATGTTTCAGGCAGTCAGGCACTCATAACTCATTAAACCAGACGGGACTGAAGTGGTCAGAGAGTTGATTTGCGCTCTGGCAGAGGAGATGACAACATGTGATGAGTGGTGTGTGAACGTGATGTTGTGAATAATTACAATCCTCATCATTTGTAAAGAACAGAATTGAAGAGCTTGTTGGAGCTGTGTGTTTGAAGTAGTTCTTCCAAACATTTTATATAACATTAAAATTGCTCCTCAGCGTTTCTGGAGTCTAATGCAGTGTCTGTTCCTGTCAGTTTATGAGGTTGTTAAGTGATTTGGTCACAGCTGGTCAGGAGAAAAACATGCTGTAAATTTAGTGTCGGGGCTAAAAAAATATTTTAATTGTGTAAATATATATTTAATTGTGTAATTGTGATTACGATTTAAAATGCAATTTGAAAATTTGCTGTGCTTGTTTGTAGAGCTGCACAATTTGCACAAATAAATAATAATTATTATCATTATTATTAAATAAAAATATAAACTTGCTAAATCAAAACAAAATAAGATCTATACTGTAAAATACAAATATATTATTTGATAAAATTCATATTATAATAATCACAATTTTGCCAAAATTATTGTGATTATAAATCAATATGGCTATAATAATAATAATATTAAAATGATTTAAAATGCAATAAAAAAAATCTGTGCTTGTTTGTAGATCTGCACAATTTGGCCAAAATACTTACATAAAAAAATATAATAATAATATCATATTAGTATTATAAATCAATAGCTATAAAGTAATAATAATAATAATTAGTAGTAGTAGTTGTAAATAAAAATATAAAGACTGCTAAATAAAAAGAAAGAAATGTCACTATTGTAATATTTCATTTTAAAATAAAAAATAAAGTATTTCATAATAATAATAATTTAATTTTACATTCTTATTACTTCATTTAAAAAAATATATATTTTGACGGAAAACCACAAGAATCCCTTAAAGCTTCTCTTTTGGTTTGTGAAGATGGTTGTTTTACTCTGAAACTCTCAGCGCATATATTGTTAATTATATTTAATTAAATCGCTAATTAAATTAAATGATTTCAGTTTTAGCTTTTGAGTCCAATTGTTTATTTTGTATTTATTGTCTTCCTTTGTTTTTGTATCAGTTCTTTCCTCTGTGTGTGTAAATCTGTAACTGTGGAGTGTTGTTATCACAGGTGTGCTGTAAAGGTGACCTTCCCGAGACGACGGGAAACCTTAACCGAGTCCTTCAGCGCTATATTACCCATAATCCCCAGGCGGATCTTCAACCCTCACACTGGGCCAAACCAGCATGAGGCACAAAACCAGAGCCTTAGGAAACCAAGGCCGTGTGTTTAACCAGAATGCGTGTGTAAACTCTGTGACCCCGGCTGCCGGATCAAGTGTTTGTCAAGTGTCTTTCCTGATTTATGGAAAAAAGATCAGCGCTAGTTTTCCCTCCGCGCTCGAACCCGAGAGCGATCGAACACGGCCAGAGTTTGGCTCGAATTCCTCTAACTGCGTGTCACACGTCAGACTTTGAGCCCGAACGGCATTTCTTTTGTTGGTCAGACATTTTTGGCATTGCATGATAACAAACTGTGGTGAAGTGTGGCTTTTTAAAGAAGAAGAAGAAGACGAAGACGAAGAAGAAGAAGACGTTGCAGAAAATACTCTGAAGTCACTCTTCATTGAGCTCAAAGAAATTCCATGTTTTTTCAATTTTGTTGTGGCTTTCTGGCTTTATCTTCACATTGGGAAGTTGAAGCCAGAAAAACATTTTTGACATTTTTGGAGTGTTTTACAAGAAAATACCATTTCAAATTTCACGTTTAATTCAGTGTGTTACTTAGTGTTTATTTGTAATTATTTGTGTTAAAAATAATTCAGTTGTGTTGCATTAAGTTGTTTCAAAGTAAATCCTATACAGTTTTTAAACTGCAATAATATTTCACAATTATACTGTTTTTACTGTATTTTTAATCAAATAAATGCAGCCTTGGTGAGCAGAAGAGACTTTAACGTTAAAAAAATCCTTAAAGTCCCCCTCTAATCAATCATTTTAAACTAAAATTACATATTTAACGTTTTTTACTTAAAAAATGCTTCTTCATGCCTTGAAATATCTTGAATGTATGATTGTCATGATTCCGGTCTTGTGAGGACTTTTATGTTATTTCCTGTTCTGTGCCGTGTTTTGTAGTCCTTTGTAGTCTTTCTTGTCGATTAGTTCATGATTGTTCCCAGGTGTGTCTTGTCCGCCAATCTCCCGTTGAGTGTGTATATCCAAGTGTTTCTCATGTTCTCTGTCTGGTGTTGTCCTTCTGTGGATGTTATATGTGTGCGCTTGTTGTCGGGTTTGTCTGCATTTATCAGTTTTGGCTGGATTTACTTGTATTATGTTTGTTTGAATAAGTGTTTGCTGCATCTGGATCCCACTCTCGTTCCTCTGAAACTGCCACCAGTGATCCTTCAGAAATCAGTATAATATGATGATTTGATGCTCAGTTATTAATTTGAAGTGTTCGAGTGTATGTTTATCGTATTTGCATACCATAGTACTGCAAGTTATTACTGTAGTGGTTTTTGGTAGTTGTTTGTTAGTTCATGTTCCTTCCGTACGCATTTATTGAGATTTTTTAATTAGAGTTGAGACTGTCGGTTGTTGACAGCTGTGTTTGCAGCCAGTTTCCTCTTTAAATGTGGACGACTTCTTCATAACCCCAAACCACAGACACAAACAAAACACAAACACAAAAATATGAATTATGAAATGAATGAATTATGAGTCAAATGAAGATGAGGGTAGAAATTAAACCATGTGATGTTTATTTTCATTATTATTATTAATTATCTCTTTTCCTGTCAATTGTTTTACTCTTGACTGTGATCATTTTTGTTTTGTAATTTAAAGTAAATTTGGGTTTTTCGTTCTTTAATAAAAAATAAAAAAAATCATCAAGCGGATGAACATTGTGGATATCATCCAAAATGTTCAGTCAGTAAAATGGGTCATAAACTCGTAAGTTTTACTCTGCCTTTAAGGGTTTTCAATGAGTTCTGCATAGTTTGGATATGCATATGCATTCAGATTTCATTTTTCTCCCTTCTTCTCTGTGTCCGCAGGTTGATGAGATCTACCACGACGAGTCACTGGGAACCAACATCAACGTTGTGCTGGTCCGAATGATCCTGGTGGGATATCGTCAGGTGAGCGTCCAGCATGAACATTTATTTAAAGTCATCCTAGACGCATTAAAACTCATCTTTAATCACCAAAATGAATAAAATGTTGAATAAAAAATGTCTTCATGCCTTAAAGGTATAGCGGAGGATCTTTCCAAATTTTAGATAAGACCCGCCCTCTCCACTTTTTGAAAAGTTTGATTGATTCACCAGAATGATTGACAATTAGGAGGACCAATAGTATAGGTGACCCACCAGGAAGTAAAACATCCTCCGCTATACCTTTAACTAATACTAACAACATGAAACCTTTTTGTAAACTGTTGTCATCTTTTTATAAAGAAAGTTGGAAATATGAATGTAAAATTCATTTTAAAAGTTAAGGAATCTTACATTAGGCCACTGTACTGTATATGTTTGATTTATGTTGAACATTGACCCAGTGTTCATTATATCAGGATCAGTCGATCACCGGCTGTGCGTTTGCGCCTACATGCCTTATTAAAGAGAACTTATTAAAGCTTTCTGTGTAATAGTAGAGGTGTTATTATTTGGCTCATAACTGGAAGATGCAGATGTAAAACACACACAATATCAGAGAAGGACACAACCTGCTTTCACATCTATAGAGACTAAAGAGAAACGGCACGGTAAAACATGATATGATCAATAAGTTATGACAACTTGTGTTTTTATACAGTTATACAAGAGTCAACTCATTGTTTAAGTCAGTTTAATGTCATTTAAGTTGAAATGACTTGTTGATTGTACTTTTTATTTACAGTGTGAGCTTGACAAACACTTCAAGCTTTCTCAGAGTTTATTCTAGAATTGAAGTTCAGTTGACGGAGAAGATATTAGAGTTCTCCGATGTTACACAGAACTTCATCAGCTTTTCACGGTGTTTATAATAGTTTTTGGTGGCAAAAAAAAAAAATCCAAAATCCAAAAATGTGCATCTGTGAAGTTCTGCTGTGACTTAAACTAAACGCCACTAAACGGTGGAGGTGATGAAAACAATACGAGACGGGAGGAGAATTACTTCTCAATGCTCTCCATTCACTAGAAGAACTTTTGCATCCTCTTTTGCATTTGAAATAAAAATGTTAATTAATAAAACGCAAAGTTTCAATGCAAAGTTTCTCAGGGGAACCCGTAAAGTTTTCTTCCCATCTTTTTTTCCCATCGCCACGTCCCTTCAGGGCTTTTTGATGGATTTGCGAACACACCGTTCAGATGTCTTTGTGAACCGATACCAATGTGGAGATGAACTGAAAGTATTTCTTTTCTACTCGTGTATCCAGTGAGTAATGCAGAGTTGAGCTGTCAATCAAACAAAACTTCTAAACTTTAAGTGTGATTCGGTCTGTGAGTGACTGTACAGGGGTGTGTGTGTGTGTGTGTGTGTGTGTGTGTGTGTGAGCCAATGTCATGATTGATATGTCAGCGATGTCAGCAGGAATGATAGTTTTCCACCTGACTCTCTGCCGTGTGTCTTGAAAGATTAATGCTGACACTCTGTGTGTGTGTGTGTGTGTGTGTGTGTGTGTGTGTGCATGGCCTCATTACACATGAGACGTTGCATTAATCCATTACTGCAGATTGACTTTCAGTTCATGCCAGTTTAGAGGCGCACTGCATGATTTTTTGTGTGTACAAGTACTTTTAATCTCCATTTTATTATCCGAGCTGATGTTAGTTTGACATCATTTCTAAACATGCGTTTCTTGTCACCGCACGCATGTCCTTCTCGCTCGCTTGCAGCGCTTCTGCGATCGGCTGGACGTTGAGAGATGCAAAAGTAACCGTGCTGGAGAATATTAATTGAGGTTGACAACTAGCAAAACGTAAGTTAGTTGTGAAACTAGTGTCGTCTTCATAAATTCTCCAGCGTTTGCTCATTGTTGCAGAAGCTGTCAGTCATTTTAGATGGCAAGTCGTCAAACTGCAGTGAACACTGAGTAAAATGTGATTTATGATTTTAAACACTGAAACCACAATGAGTACAAATTATGCTTAAACCTGGAAATGAACAAAGCCTTCAAAGCATTATGAATAAAAAATTATTCAATTATGCTTTCTTTAATTGTGTTGGATTTGTTCATTGTTCATTAAATTCTGAATGCTAAGACAATCTTAAATTCATGTTCATTTTTTCTCTTAAATTGTTATGCTTTTTAATACAAAAAGTCTGTATTAAATTAGAAAAATGCAAAATTAAAGTTTTGGACTCCAGTATATACTGTTATAATCTTGAGGAGCGCTCACGTGTTCCTGCTGTCTAAACGGCTCTCTCAACGTTACATGAACAAAGTCGCTCTTCACTGTAATGTTAACAAAACCTTATCTGGTCTTTAATAATGTTCTCAAAACGTTAAAAAACATTATTTATACCCAGTTCATGGAACGTTGTTTTCCTAAAAAGTTTCAGTTGAAGGTTCATCTAACATTTTTTAAATGTAACAACTTGTTTCGGAATGTTAAGAACACATTCAAATGTAACATTCTATAATGTTTGAAGGATGATGGAATGTTCCGTTAACGTTTGAATAACCAAGAAAAAACGTTTTTGAACGTTCAGAGAACCTTCATATATATAATAATAACTCAATAGGAACGTTAGCAAAGCTTTCTTTTGTGATGATTCTCCTGAAATTCCTTCAGAGAAATGACAATAAAACGAGTCAATAGTTGTCATCCAGCAAAGATGCCTAGAGCTATAACATGAATGTGGAGCAGCTCAGATCATTTAATGAGAAATGTTTGACCTCATATTGACTTTTGACTGCAAACTTATGAGACACTATTGACTGTGGAGACACGTGAGATTACGAAACGCAGGACATTTCCAACAAAATCAGGTCAAAACAAAGTTTGTTTCAGGAGTTCAAAACAGCTTCCCAAAGCAAAACTCCTTTGCTCCGCCTCTGAACTCCCATTGGTCCGTGTGGTGATGATGTGATAGGTGGGCGTGGCTCTGAGGCTCCGCCTTCTTTGAGGTGTAAATCTTCTCCGGTTCATTTCTTCTGTTCAGACGCGGATAAACATGAAGAATTATTGTAGAAACTGAAGTTGTAAAGCGACACTGACACAGGTTTTCATGTTTAATACTATAAAGCTGCTTCTTTAAAGCAATATATCATATAAATAAATGTGACTGGAGCAGAGAAAATTTCCAGATCAGATGCTTTCTTAACTCCTGTTTTCTCACCGCTGTCATAGTTATGTGTTTATCTTGTTTATTAAGCTGCTAATCTATTCTTCTTACATAATAAAATAATGGATGCCCAGATCTGTTTGTCATGTCATGTATTGATGTGTGTGTTATAGGCAGGATAATGTGCAGTCCCGAGCATCAGAGCACTAATCATCCCGTCAGGGTTTACTTTACGATAATGACCGGTTGACTGCATATCATCCCTTATTTGTGTCAAACATCCTTGTGATCATGCAGACTTTAGAGGAGAGTGTTTGTAAAGTAGATCACAGTGAATCCCTCAGTTCCTCATGTGGGAATGATCAGTCCAGACTGCAGGCAAACGTTCGTTTTTATGTTTAGTCTGGTCTGAACTAGTTCTGCTTCAGGACATCAGCCATATCACCCTGTAGCCCAAGACTGGTTGCCCACTGAAGCTAAGCAGGGCTGAGCCTGGTTAGTACCTGGATGGGAGACCTCCTGGGAAAAACCAGGTTGCTGCTGGAAGAGGTGTTAGTGAGGCCAGCAGGGGGCGCTCACCCTGTGGTCTGTGTGGGTCCTAATATAAACTAGTGTGGACTATCATGTTTTTTCTGTGTGTTGTGTGTTATAGTCCATCAGCCTGATTGAGCGAGGGAACCCGTCCCGGAGTCTAGAACAGGTTTGTCGTTGGGCGAACACCCAGCAGAGACTCGACCCCGATCACGCCGAGCATCACGACCACGCAATCTTCCTCACCAGGCAAGACTTTGGTCCCGCAGGTATGCAAGGTACTGTGTTTCTCTCGATCGAGGCTGTGCAGAGTAAGTGCTTCTTTACGCTTCTGTTCTCCAACGCTTGGCATCAAGATGCCCAGGACACACACTGTGTAAACTGGGCATCCATGCCAACTCGTACCAACCAAAAATACTCTGTGTTGCAAAGAAGAGTTTTTGGCATGTAGAGGAAAAGAAGACATGATTATCAGTAGCTGCGCTCTCTCAACAATACTAATATTCCTAGTCGAAATGTTTGCCTTTCTAAGTATCTCAATGAAATTAACCAGTTTAAATGATTGTGATTCATAATCTCCAGTGCTAAAGTTATTCTTGCATGCATGTTATTTAAAATAAGTAGTAAAAACGTTGTTGTAGAATAGGCATCTTAATCAGGGCAGAAAACTCATTTAATTTGGTGTGAATAAAAACGAGTCTGTGAGGGACGGATTGAGTCTGAAAAATGACCTGAAGACTTTTTCATTCACGTCGCATTAAATATTGTGTCTCTCATGACTAAGATCCATAACTGATCAAATAAGTTGGAATAACATTGAATTGCTATTTCGCAAAGATATGTTAACATGATGATATTTAAACTATGAACTTGTTTTTTGTTTCATCAAGTGGTCCCTTTTTGTGGTTTATTTTAGTTAAGGTTTATTTTTTTTAATTATAAAAAAAAATATTAAAATAATTTTTTTGAAAAATAAAATGAGGGCCCAATGATTTCCACAATGCATAAAACACGGATGTAATCGAGGAATTCAGTCATAAAAACTATCGTCATATCATAAACACAGAAACTTTAAGGTCATGATGGCGACCTGTCAAAATAAAAGTTTGGTTTAACTTGAAGAAATTGTGACAGAAATATATTACTGTTGTACAGTGGAATGTAAGTCTTAATGTAGTAGAAGTAATAATAATAATACAATTATTATCAAAACTTTATTTTTTAAGGAATAATCATACCATTTTTTTTAACATTCAAAAAAAGGTTTAATTTTCATTTGATTAAAAGATAAATTAAAATACACAGAATTTCTGGAAAAAAAACGAAATAGTTCAAAGGGCCCTTTTATTGTAAAACAAAAAGATACATTTAATTACGTTGTTTTTATGAATTCAATTAATTAGACATGCAAAAGCATAACAAAAGTTCATTAAAATTTAATTAAACCATTAAAACGGAGCCTGGAAAAATGAAAATGAAAAAAATTAATTAAATCCAGACAAATTAAATCGAAAAAAACGGAATAAAAAAAAAATATATAAAAAAAACGGAATTTGAAAAAAAATAAAAAAACGGAATTTAGAAAAAAATAAAAAGGATTTGGGGGAAAACATTTTTTTTTTCAAAGGGCCATTTTATTGTGGGGGAAAACATTTTTTTTTTCAAAGGGCCATTTTATTGTAAAAAAAAAAGATAAATTAAGTTGTTTTCATGAATTCAATTAATTAGACATTCTTTTGTTTATTAAAATTGAATTAAATCATAAAAATGGAATTCAGAAAAATTCAAACAGAAAACACTGAATTTGTTAAAAATAAAATGTAATTTGAGAAAAAATAAAATGTATTCCATAGGGCCCTAAAAACTATATTTTTGCTGAATTCTTAATAAATTGCTACTAAATTGTATTGATTTTCAAATAATTAGACTTGCTTCTGGATTAATACAATTTTATTTAACCATTGAAACGGAGCCTAGAAAAATTTAAATGAAAAAAATAATAATAATCCAGAAATGTTATCAAAAAAAAAAAATGGAATTTAGAAAAAATAAAAAGGATTTCATAGGGCCCTACTCTTCTAAATTGTGTAAATGTCATTACATTAAATGCAAAATATTAGCATATTTTCTGTTCACTAACTTCATGTGAGTTTAGAGAATCACAGTAACTGTCAGGATGATCCTCTCACCACAAGCAAACACAAACAATCATCTGTTGCTTTAGGATTTAAAACTTCTGTTTGCTTATGAAGTGTTTCTTTCACCTTCCTTCACAATAAACGACTTGTTCTTCTGCAGTGACATTCACACTTACTCAGGAATATG
>FLSR01000588.1:233015-283787 GCA_900092035.1 Leuciscus waleckii
CCTAAATAACAAAACAAAAAAAAAAAAAAATGCATTCCACACTTCAGTTTGCATGAAAACTAAAAAAATATATATATATATTAACGTGTCTTGTCTTCCTAACTTGCTATAATGGTTCAGATTTATGTTTTTACGTGGCACTAATATATGTCCGGTTGCTAGAGGGCACAGATGTAGTAAAAGCAGTGCTATATTCAGTGTGAGATATCTTTAATATGGTCACGATGTCCTGATTTAATGTCATCTAATACTCCGTGATTACAGCATTAACAACGCTAATCTTCTCCAGGGCAATGCTAGAGCTTGGTTCTCCTGAAGGACGTGAGTCTGAGGACAGATGAACGCTGGGATAGCAGTGCTTGTCTCTCATGCAACCCTCCGGCTGGCTAAAGAAATATGTGTTGTTTGGTTATGTAAAAAAATCCAATAATCCTCAGCGCTCTACATTGGCTGAACGGGAATCTCCCTAGTGTTAAACATGTGATCATCAAACCATCAGCCTATAGTTATCACTGATGCTTTCAAACACCAGCGGCTTCATACGCTTCTCATAATCTGCATCTTCTGCTTTTCACCTGCATGCCAAAGACTGTGTGTCCGGTGATTCCAATAGCATGATCGTCTGGTTCAGAAGAGTTTAACCTGAGACTCGCTAACTAAAGCTCTGGCGCTGCACATCTCCTGATCGAGTGTCTTCTCTGTCTGTGTTGGGCTTTATGTGGCGTTTCTGGGTCTTTGTGGGATCGGTCGGTGAAGCTTTTCGGGTTGCTTGCGGCTTCAATATTAATATTCAAAACGAGTCTGATTTACTCTCATAGAAACGTCACAATGTTTGAGGAGGTTTTTTCATATATATATGCAGCTTTGCTTTAAAACGACAACATAAGTATAACTATACATTGTGCATACTAATATTGAGTTTTTAAATAGATGTTTAGTTATATTTTATAAGGATGAATGAAATACCAGTGTGTAAGAAATTCATACTTTTATTAAACATTTAGTTTCCAAAAGTGACAGTAAAGACGTTTATAATCTTACAAAAGATTCTATTTCAAATGCATTGCATGTCATTCAACAAGCACATTTGTATTGGCCATAATTGTAAATTATCCATGTTGAAAATTAGTTTGCATGCATTTTGACTCGCTCTTTATGAGGGATAGTGATAAAGCGCTGCTAGGAAGAAGAACTCATTCAGCCGGTTTATGAAGCGTGAGAACGATCAAATACATAAAGCATCTGTTATGTGCCCAACATGCATGAAAATGAGAAAGAATACAAAATTGTCAGTTGAATTATGAACGGTTTCCACAAAAATATGAACTGTTTTCAATAATCATAAATGTTTCTCGAGCATCAAATCATCATATTAGAGTGATTTGTGAAGGATCATGTGACTCTGAAGACTGGAGTAATGATGCTGAACATTCAGCACAGGAATAAATTACACTTTATTATATATTCACATAGAAAACAGATGTTTTAAATCAAATAAAATACAGCATTTTTGATCAAATTATGCAGCTTTGCAGTCCGACCCAAAACTTTTCTGTGTGTAATTTCAATCAACATTGCTCAACTTTTTGTCCCAGTGCATTCTGGGATTGCCTTGTTTCTGAGTGCAAAAGAAGTGAAGTCCTTTCAGAGAAGCTTTCAAATACGATTCCTAATGCGAAAACTCAGAGCGAGAATAACAGAGAATGTTTCTTTCTTGATTAATCACATGTTCAGTTCAGAAGTGCTCTTAGACGAAGGCAGGAACGAACGTGTGTGTGTCTGATTTGACTGTGACCACAGCGCTCTTTGAACACCAGGAATCTTTGACGTTCCTATTGAAACTGATCTGAGTTCTAGAATGTCCCGCATTCCAGTTGATCCCGGTTTCTCTTTGATGTGTGTCCCAGGTTACGCCCCGGTTACGGGCATGTGTCACCCGCTGCGAAGCTGCACGCTGAACCACGAAGACGGATTCTCCTCGGCGTTCGTGGTGGCGCACGAAACCGGACACGTGTGAGTTTACACTCGACTCAACCGATATATCCAGCAGTGGACAAACGTGATGTCCGGAGGGATCAACTACAACTTCCATTATGAGGGAAGAAATTGATTCCCTGGTTTCACAGACGAGGCTTAATCTAGTCCTGGACTAACATGCATGTTTGAGCTGTTTTAACTGAAAGTGTCGTTGTTTCTGTCTCAAGATTCACACCAGTAATGTGTGTTTTCCTTAACGGCACGTTTATAAAAGCTTCTTAAATGTCCTAATTGAACTAAGGCCTAATCCTGGATTAATCTAAGCCCTGTCTGTGAAACCAAGCCTATATTTAAAAAATATTTTTAAATATATATAAATAAAAATAAAAATATTTATAAAAAACTATTTATAAAAAAAATATATAAAAAAATATAAAACTATAAAAATAAAAATATTTATAAAAAATATTTAAAAAATTTTTTTTAAATATGAGGGAAGAACAAAACACTAAACTTGGTTAAAGTATTTATCTTACAAAATTATTTGGCCAAAAAAAAAGCAGGTTTTATTTTACAAAAACAAGAAGCGGACAGGAAAAAGCAAACATTGACTTCAACATAATCAGTTATTAATATTCCGTTGGTTCTCTCATGTGTTCATGATTTCTTTGACTGACAGCCTGGACAAACATGTTCGCACAATCTGGCATGTTTCATTGCATTATTATCACAAATAAGCACAACTACGCAATATGCTTACAAAATATGTTTTTAATAATATTGGCTGAAGATGTTCGTTTCTCTTGGCTGAACATCACTTTTGGACTTTATGCAACAGGATATATAATATTTTCCAGTAATTGCTGTGTGTTTTACACTGCTCGTGTGTACGAGATGAACTGTGTTGTGATTAGCTGGAGAATCTGTGAGTTGGAGGCCTGTCATTCGACAATCATTTTGTAATTATGTTGTAATTGTAAAATGTTGCCTGCACTGATTAGTTTGCATGCATTTTGTCTGCCGTTTATGAAACATGGCAATAAAGCGCGGCTAGGACGAAGCTGCTCATCCAGCCAGTTTATGAAGCATGCATGAGAATGATAAATACATAAAGCATCTATTATGTGTCTAATGTGCATGAGAAATTAAAACTGCTCAGCGTGAATAAATGATTTGGATGCACATCATAATCACAGCTCATGCGTATGAACATTAGGGCTCTGCTCAATAGCGCCCCCTGTAGGACACGATGAAGACTTGATGCTTTTGCCACTTTGCGAGATGTTTTCAGATCTTTGCAAGAAGATTTCAGATCATATGTAACCGCAAAAAAAAGATGCTTTTCTATCGCCTTTTTGTCCTGTTTTCCAGGATAAATATCTAAACATTCTTAAATCAAAATGCATTTACTTGAGAAGCTAAATGATTTAAGAGAGCAAGTCTAGTTTAACGGAAGCAACCATCAGAATGAGGGTAGTTTATGCATAACAAAATTGGATTAAAAAGAAAACAAGGTTATTTTTCTGACCCCACTGACAGATATTTGTCCTTGTTTAAAAGCACAAACTCAATGCATTTAAATAAATTTTTCAGAAAACAAGACTCAATAACTTTGCATATCCAGTAAATGCCTGATATGTCCTGGAAAACAAGACAAAAATCCTGAGTAATAAAGTCAGTTCTTGCAGTGCGGTTGGAAAATAGACGTGAATCATCGGTTTTCTCACGATGAATCATCACTGAACACTGTAGATGTAATGTTTGTTGTGTCTCTATAAACACTGACAGAGGTCACATGACCTGCCGAACGCTCTCGTTTCACATCATAACTGATGATGTCATCAGAATCCAGACAGAACAAGGTCACAGACCTGCCGAACGCTCTCGTTTCACATCATAACTGATGATGTCATCAGAATCCAGACAGAACAGAGGTCACTTGACCTGCCGAACGCTCTCGTTTCACATCATAACTGATGATGTCATCAGAATCCAGACAGAACAGAGGTCACTTGACCTGCCGAACGCTCTCGTTTCACATCATAACTGATGATGTCATCAGAATCCAGACAGAACAGAGGTCACTTGACCTGCCGAACGCTCTCGTTTCACATCATAACTGATGATGTCATCAGAATCCAGACAGAACAGAGGTCACATGACCTGCCGAACGCTCTCGTTTCACATCATAACTGATGATGTCATCAGAATCCAGACAGAACAGCGGTCACATGACCTGCCGAACGCTCTCGTTTCACATCATAACTGATGATGTCAGACTGGATGGTGAAAAGTGTCTCTATATGACTTATGGTTAAAAATTAAGAGGGATTTTTGGCATCAAATGACTTTTTTGACATGACATTACATTTTAATGAAAATGTTCTCTTATTTTAAGACTGGGACCATAAATTAAGAAAGTAAGACCATTTTGATCTTTGAAGCGATTTAAGAGAGTAACTATTAGAATATATACACTACCATTCAAAGTTTGGGTCATTAAGATACCTATTTTAAACAATTAATTAATTTTTAATCAGCAAGGATGCATTCAATTGATCTGTAAAGACATTTTTTTAATGTTACAAAAGATTATATTTCAAATAAACACTGTTCTTTTGAACTTTCTATTCATCAAAGAATCCTGAAAAACAAAATGTGTCACGGTTTCCACAGAAATATGAACTGTTTTCAACATTGATAATAATCATAAATGTTTCTCGATCATCAAATCATCATATTAGAGTGATTTGTGAAGGATCATGTGACACTGAAGACTGGAGTAATGATGCTGAACATTCAGCTTTGATCACAGGAATAAATTACACTTTACTATATATTCACATAGAAAATATAGATATTTTAAATTGCAATAATATTTACATTTTTTCTGTACTTTTGATCAAATCAATGCAGAGCATTAATCATTCTTACCGACCCCAAACTAGTGTAATTTATCTGACAACATTTGATTTGATCACACACTGTACATTTATACTAAATAAAAATTTTATGTGATTTTAATAAGCTGCGCTGGAAGTTCCGAACAGGAAAGAATCACTGAGTCGATTCATTTGAACGAATCTTCCAGGAGACTGAACAGTGTTGTGATGGTTGTGCTGAATGTTTCAGGCTGGGAATGGAGCACGACGGCCAGGGGAACCGGTGCTCAGACGAGACCAGTATGGGCAGCATCATGGCTCCACTGGTCCAGGCCGCGTTCCACAGATACCACTGGTCCCGCTGCAGCAAACAGGAGCTCAACCGATACATACAGTAAGAGTCTCATCCTCATCTCTGAAGTCGGGGTTCTGGAGGTGATGCTGATGGAATTGCATACAGACTTAATCTCTCCAGACGGAAAGAAATGAGATTAATATGTTTGTCATTTGTTAGTTGCATTGGTTGCTTGGTATACACACCTGTTCTATGTTATGTTGACTAGATCCCTATATATATATATATATGGCCTTAGTTTTCACAGTTCTGTTTATTTAGATGCTTTGTTAATTCTCATTAAAGGCTCCTGTTATTCCTGCTTTTTACTCTTACGCATATACGCGTGACAGTCTTTAAATATGACGCTGTCAACATTTACACACTTTATTTATTCAGTCTGACTCATTGGCCTGGCACGATTATTGATTAATCGTCTGATTATATTAAAAATTATTTGTGATAACTGCAATAATTGTGCAGTTTAAATTTCAATCACATTTTGACATCCAAATCAAGGAAATTTAAGCACTTAAAAATAGCATCAAATGCACAATATCGTGTCTTCTTTTCCTCCTTTTGAAAGAATGTATTATATATAAATGAATTATATAAATATTATTCATTTTCACAGCATTAAAGTAAATCATATGGGCCTATTTACAAAAAAATGTAAATGCATTTTAATATATATATTAATATGCATTTAAAAATTATAATAAAATAGGCCCATATGATTTACTTTAATGCTGTGAAAATGAATACTGTAAGTGACAATTTTGAAAAGTGACTGTAGAATTAAATAGTTAACTTCAATTATTTATGACTATTAATCATCAGCACAAAATGTCGTAATCGTAATCTTCATACTAACACCAAAGAAGATGTTTTACATATTCCCAGAGCGCTCTTTTTCACTCTGAAGACAAAAATGCATCATATATGATCATAAAAGTCATATCAGTCACAAAGCGTCACATGACTGGAGAAGAATACATTGCACTCCTCATATATGATGCTTTATGATGCTCTTTTGTCATTTTTTGAAGCTCAATAGTCTCATAAAAACATCCTGCAGCGTATGGTTTGTGTCCAGCAGAAGAGAGTAATACGGGATGACTGAATCGGGCAGGATTTGTATGTTTTGATGAAGCTGATCAGCATTTTTGAGCAATGCATTGATAGAAGCGTCCACAAACCTGCTGTGTGTCTTTCAGCTCGTACGACTGTCTTCTGGATGATCCGTTCGAGCTGAAATGGCCCAAACTCACGGAGCTTCCCGGGATCAACTACTCCATGGATGAGCAGTGCCGCTTCGATTTCGGTGTGGGTTATAAGATGTGCACCGCTGTGAGTATCTGTTCCATCTGATTCTGTCAATGCAGACTCGAGTTCAAGAGGCTTGATTTGTTCATTGTGCTCATGCACGTTATTGCATTATGATGAAATATGTGAAAATTCAACTCTGAAAATTGACATGCATGCAACAAAAAATCTCTTCCGTGAGCTTTACCTCTTAATAAATAAATAAATAATTTTAATCCTTTTAATCCTCCCTTGTCTGGCTTATGCTACTCTGAGTAATGCCTGAACTGTGTGTTTTGAGCACTTCTTGTGTTGTTTGTTCCTCTTCACGATGACTCGCTTGCTTTAGTCTTCATTTGTAAGTCGCTTTGGACGAAGGCATCTGCTAAATGACTACATGTAATGTGTGTTTTCGTCCTCCAGTTCCGCACGTATGACCCGTGTAAGCAGTTGTGGTGCAGTCATCCTGATAACCAGTACTTCTGTAAGACTAAGAAGGGTCCGCCGGTCGACGGGACCGAGTGTGCGCCGGGAAAGGTCAGATCGAATGCTTCAATATCACATTTCTCACACAGCATTATAATATCATTACATATTCACTTGGCTCAAGAACAAACTAACCTTGCTTTGGAGAAAATGTTCAACCTGCATTAACTTGTCTTTGACAAGCGCCTATTTTTTACTTCAAACTAGCGATCATATCTTCACTGATGCTTTCTGGACTTGTTCACTCACGCTTAGAACAAAACTGATCATTATCATAATCCCTTAAACACTTTTGAACTCTCAGGCGAGCGTGAGCCCGAGCATCAGACAGTCATCATGTTTTCATTTATACATTTTTAATACAGAACAAGGCTGTCCGATATTTAATCTGTTGATAAAACAAAATTGACCAATATTTTATCTCTTATTAAAACAATATTAACCAATATTTAAATATCTTAATTGAACAATATTTAATCTCTTAATAGAACAATATCTACCAATATTTTATCTCTTAATAGAGCAATATTGACCAATATTTTCTCTTAATAGAGCAATATTGACCAATATTTTATCTCTTAATAGAGCAATATTGACCAATATTTCAATCTCTTATTAGAACAAAACCAGCCAATATTTAATCTCTTAATGAAACAATATTAACCAATATTTATTCTGTTAATAAAATAGTATTGACCAATATTTTATTTACATTTACATTTAGTCATTTAGCAGACGCCCTTATCCAAAGCGACTTACAAATTAGGACTAAGTTTATATCTTAATAGAACAATTTTGACCAATATTTAATCTCTTAATAGAACAATTTTCACCAATATTTAATCTCTTAATAAAATAATATTGACCAATATTTAAATCTCTTAGAAAAACTATATTGACCCATATTTAATATGTTAATAAAACAATATTAACCAATTTAAAATCTCTTATAGAACAATACTGACCAATATTTAATCTCTTAATAAAATAATATTGACCAATATTTAAATCTCTTAGAAAAACAATATTGACCCATATTTAATCTGTTCATAAAACAATATTAACCAATATTTAATCGGTTAATAAAACAATATTGACCAATATTAAAATCTCTTAATAGAACAATACTGACCAATATTTAAATCTGTTAAAGGGACAGATTTTGAAACAAACATGAAGTCATCATTTACCCACCCTGGTGTTGTACTAATGCCTTTTGCTCTTTTGCGCTCGTATATATAATAGCAGTGAATAGCGACCAGCGTCTTTTTAAAAAAGACACAAAAGTATCACAGAACGATCCTTTGTGACGCGTGTCGTATATTCCAAGTGTCAATTCATGTATAGAATTAGAATAATAAGCAGGCATGATGCAGGAGGTTTTCGTGCTCCTGGTTTAGGACACAATATTGGCGTCTGGTAAAGGTGTGTGTTAGTGATGCTAGTGAATGTGTGTGTTGCAGTGGTGTTTCAAAGGCCACTGCATCTGGAGGTCGTCCCATCAGCCCTACGGTCACGACGGAGGCTGGAGCTCCTGGGGAAAGTTTGGCTCGTGTTCCCGAACCTGTGGAGGAGGAGTTCGTTCCCGTAACCGTCAGTGCAACAACCCTGTGTGCGTTTCACAAACCCAACCGTGAGCCAGTAGCCGCGTTTCCATTACCCTTCAAACTGCGCAAATTGAAAATACGCCCGATGGAAACACGTCAATTTTGCAAAAACGTTTTTACGTGTTTTTTCAGGCAGTTCGAAAAAGGAATATTTCGCAGAACTTGCAATGGAAAAATGCAATTTTTGTGCACTTACAGTCACCTGACGTAGATGACGTGGTGTGTTTGGACAGAAGTTCTTTATTAAACTCATAAAAGACAAAAGAATTATGGAAATACTGGATTGTAAACCACTAAGAAATGCCACGATCAAGAGCCGAAAGCAGATCTGAGGGAGAAACATACGCAGCCCTCACAAGCATAACTTTCCTTGTTATTAATGCTTGGATAACACGACTAACTCTCCTTCCATTAAAATAAAACTGAGTGGCTGTGATAGTACCATATATATGATATATGACTTATCACAAGAGGAAAAAATGACGTTTTAGTCGCATGACATCAATTAATGGAAACGCTGTCATTTCACGATAGTTTATTTAGTAAGTATCGCAAAAGTTTTGCGCAAACCTGTAATGGAAACTTGGCTAGTGACGCCTCTGAGGATCTGAAGCCTCTCTCCTGACTCCAGTCTCTGTCTCCACAGTCCTGCGTATGGAGGTCGAGATTGCCCCGGCTCAACCTTCGACTATCAGGTGTGTAACAGCGAGGACTGTCCCGGGCCGTACGAGGACTTCAGAGCGCAGCAGTGTGTCCAGCGCAGCAACAAATACCACAATAACCTCAAACACACATGGCTGCCGTACGAACACCCTGATGGTGAGACAAACACGGCTCTCTTATACATATTAATATCTGCATCCTGGAATCCATTTCCTTGAACACTTTTTGTCAGCTGAACCCTTTTGACAGAGAATATTTTCTTGAAATAATTTAATTATTTCAAATAATTCTTATAAACAATTTCGTCTTTTAAATTAATATTTTGATCTTTTAACAACACATTTGCATGTGCAGGTAAAAAGATAAAAAGATCAAATATTAGTCTTTCTTTAGTTAGAGTTCTATTTTGATTTTAAATTTAATTAATTATTAGCTTTTCATCAAACAAACCCCAGTTTAGGAAACCCTGTTCTGGAGCATTCGTAAAAAACATTCTAACCATATGTAACGTTGTCAGTCCGATTTGGAAAGGCAGAGAAGATCAAATATAAGTCCTTTTATTTAAATTCAAAGTAGACTCAGATTATACAAAGTGCAGAAACTGTAGCATGCAATACACCAACAATACCGGACAACTGAAGTGAGCACACAGAGGAACTGTACACAGTGATAATGAGACAATGATAAACAGCTGTGATAATTAATGAGTTCCATGGAAACTGAGAGTGGCGGGAAACTGGACAAATGAATGCAAACTAAAAGTCCATAATAATTAAACTAACTAAACATAATTGTGACACCACACAGTATAAAAACATAAAATGTGTTTCTTGGTTTTGAACCATTTTATTTGTATTGATATAGCTGTCTGGATATTTGAACTGAATATTATAAAATACACTACCATTGATAAGTTTGGGGTCAGTATGATTTTTTTTTTAAATTATACTTTTATTCACCAAGGATGCATTAAATTGATCAAAAATGACAGTAAAGACATTTATAATGTTACAAAAGATTCTATTTCAAATAAATGCTGTTCTTTTGAACTTTTTAGTCATCAAAGAATCCTGAAAAATCAAATTTGTCACAGTTTCCACAAAAATATGAACCATATCAGCATATTAGAATATCATTCAGCTTTAATAACAGGAATAAATTACACTTTAACTATATATTCACATAGAAAACAGCTGTTTTAAATAGATTTAAATAGAAATAGAATTTTTTTTTATCAAATAAAATAATTTAAGATGAATTTAAGAATTTATGATGTAATTTAAGACATCAGAAAAGCATTTAAAATCTTACAGACTCCAAAATTTTGAACGGTGTGATAAAAACGGTAAGTAATACAAAAAAAATTAAAAACTCCTTTTTAAATACCCGGGACTTTTTTCCTCCACTTTTGTTGGCCGGTTCGTGTATTAAGAAAAAGATCTCAGGACTCGCTGTGACCCTAAAACAGATGAAGTGACCGCAGAAATGAGTGGGACGCGGGAACACAGCGTTCCTGCCAGAAACAGGGTCGAGAAAATAAAGAGACTGTGAGGAAGAAATGAGGAGAAAAACACTCTAAACATCCACATTTACTGATAATCACTTCAGCATATTATATCTGTGAGCCGATGTGAGTCACGTTTCACCTTAAGATGCTCTTTTGTACATCTCTCATCTGCATTTCATTAGTGTGTAATAAGTAGGTAGTCACTCACCAGACACTTTTATTTCAGAGACACAGAGACCTTTGAAGAATCTCACGTCTGTGAGTTCATATCTGAAGCTTTGAGCTCTTCTGGACACTGAAAAGTGACTGTGATGCCAGTCTATAAAGAGACCAGTCTTTTGATATTTGTGACCGTGGACCACAAAACCAGCCACATTAAATTGAGATTTATACATCATCTGAAAGCTGAATAAATAAGCTTTCCATTGATGTTTGTTAGGATAGGACAATATTTGGTCAAGATACAACTATTGAAAATCTGGAATCTGAGGCAAAAAAATCGAAACATTGAGAAAATCTCCTTTAAAGTTCTACATTTATGTTGGTGATTGTGCTGCATTCACTCACAGAAATACATGTTTTATATATTTACGGTAGGAAACTAGTGTCACTCCAAGATTCCTGACTTGATTTTTGGTTGTTTGACCCCTAGAGTGAAGGTATGCGTTCACTTTGAGAACTTCATCTTTGTTTCCAAACGCAATGACTTGAGTTTTGTCTTTGTTTAACTGAAGAAAGTTTTGACACATCCAACTGTTGACTTCGTCAATGCATTGGCACAGGGAGTCAATGGGGCTATAATCGTTGGGTGATAGGGCTAAGTAGAGCTGTGTGTCGTCTGCATAGCTGTGGTAAGCAATTTGGTTCTTTCTCATTTTTTGGCTCATTGGGAGCATATACAGGTTGAACAGGAGTGGTGCAAGATTTGAGCCTTGAGGGACTCCGCATGTCATGGGTGTCCACTCAGACTTATGGTCTCCTATACTCACATAATAACCTCTCTCATCTAAGTATGACCTGAACCATTTTAGGACTATCCCAGAAAGCCCCACCCAGTTTTCCAGCCTGTCCAGAAGTATGTTGTGATCGACAGTGTCAAATGCAGCACTGAGGTCGAGTAGTACCAGCACTGATAATTTGCCTGAATCAGTATTTAAGCGAGTATCGTTTATTATCTTTATGAGCGCTGTCTCTGTGCTGTGATGCGGTCGGCAACCAGATTGAAAATTGTCAAAGTATCCATTCGAGCTTAAGAATTTGTTCAGGTGATTGAAGATAACTTTTTCTATGATCTTGCCTATGAAATGAAGATTTGAGATCGGTCTATAGCATACAAATATGGTCTTATCCAGATTGTTCTTTTTCAGGAGGGGCTTGACAACTGCAGTTTTCAGGGAGTTTGGAAAACTCCCAGAGAGAAGTGAGGCATTTACCACTTCTAGAAGATTTGCTTCTAAACTGTTTAACACACTTTTGAAAAACGATGTGGGAAGTGTGTCAAGAGCGCAGGTTGATGTTTTAAGGTGCTGTACGGTTTCTTCCAAAATTTTGCCATCAATTTCTTTGAAATCAAATACACAGAGAAAAGAACAGAGAAACCCATACAGGTTTAGAACAACACGAGGTTGAGTAAGTGATGACACAATTTTCATTACTAACATCAACATCAACTATTAATGAACAGTTCATTTGATACAACATTAGGGCCATATGAAATCCATTTTATTTATTTCCAAATTCTATTAAATTTTTTTCCTAATTCCAGTTTTCCCATTTATAATTTTCTTGTTTCCATGTTTTTTTTGTAAATAAAATTCTGGACTCCGTTTTAATGCTTAAATTAAATGTTATAAATCCAAAAGCAAGTCTAATTATTTGCAATTATGAAACTTGTGCACTTTAACAGCAATTTACAAACAATTTTATGGCCCTATGAAATAAAATTATTTTCTCCTTAAATTTCTTTTATTTTTTACCAATTCAATGTTTTCTATTTCACATTTTAATGGTTTAATTACATTTTTATTTAAAAAAAGCATGTCTAATCAATTGAATTCATAAAAACAAGTTAATTTATCAACAACAACAAAAAATGTTTTACGAGAATATGGCCCTATGATTTTTATTTTATTTTAATTTGGTTTTAATTTATTTAATTTATCTTTTAATCAAATGAAAATGAAACCCTTTAATTTTTGGCAAACAAAGTACTGCACAACAGAGGTTTACTGTTAAAATGAAAACATGGAAGAAAAATTGTGTGATTATTCAAGTTTTAATAGTTTTAATAATTTGTATTATTATTACTTCTACTACATTAAGACTTACACTCCACTGTACAACAGTAATATATTTCTGTCACAATTTCTTCAAGTTTACCAGACTTAAATGATCTTTTTGTGGCTTAATATTCACAGACATTAGACCATATCTCGATTTGATTTAAGCTTTACTGACTTGCTTTTGATTTATTTATGACATTCTGTGTCATACAGACAATTACATTTTTATGACTGAATTTCCTTCCACGTTTTCCACATCACGTAAATCATAGAGCCCTACAGTATTTATTAATCTTTGTTAACGTTATTTAATAAAAATACTGCTCATTGTTAGTTCATTTTAGCTCCGGTTCTGTACATTAAATAATATTATTATCATAAATATTGAAATGCACAATAACTAAGATGCTTTAGACGTGCTTTTCATTGCTAGCAACTAATGTTATATACCTAATGTAATAACCTTATTGTAAAGTTTTACCAATATTTTCATATCTGGATGAATCTCATGAAAGCAAGTCTAAATCATATTTCATATTTCACTCCTAAATCATCAGAATAATGACAAAGAGATTATTATTATTTTGCATCATGGTGATGAGAATTTGAAATGATTATGAAAATATCTTTATTGCTAAAATATTCTTCATTTGCTTTATGCCAACTGTAGTGAATGATGTTTTATGAGCTGTAGTTTTCCTCCGTGAGGTTGATCTTTGTGTTTGTGTCCTGATCTTAGGTTTGCTGAAGATGTTTGATATTCCTGCGGGCGCTCGGCACATTGTGATCGAGGAGAATGAGACGTCGCCTCACGTAATTGGTGAGTTTGTTCCTGTGATCTTTCAGTGGAAATCAATGCTTTTCTCCTGTGGCACAAACCCAGGGCGAGTCATGCATCCTATTGAGACCAATTACTGCCTTCCCATCATGCTTTGTGCCATTTTAGATTCCCTGACAGCTTAGCCTCAGCAGTTTTTCTGAAGGTTTTGTTTTATTTATTTATTTCTGTCTGTTTTTTTTTTTGTTTTTTTTTTATGACCCTGAGCTCATGTTGAGAATCTGGTTTTGTTTTATTTATTTATTTCTGTCTGTTTTTTTTTTTGTTTTTTTTTTATGACCCTGAGCTCATGTTGAGAATCTGAGAGGAAACATGAAGTGTTTTAACGTGAAGTACAAAGAGTTTTATTGTACTGCAATCAAACAAGTTGCACATGGGTTGATGTTGGCTGTTCAGAATAGCATACTACCATTCTACTATTTATAGTGTGGTTGTTACTATTAAAAAAAACATTTTCATTAGCTGATAATAAATATTGCATGAAAAACTTAAACTAAATTAAAATTTTAAATGTTTTCTTGGCAAATAACTGGAATAAAATGAGTTTATAAAAAAATATTAAAAACAAATTGTGAATTAAAATACAACTGAAATAAATTAAAAATAAAGTATAAATATTATAAGAAAACTTACACTAAATACATTTTTTTAATGTTTTCTTGGCAAATAACTGGAATAAAATGAGCTTATTAAAAAATATTAAAAACAAATTGTGAATTAAAATACAACTGAATTTTTTTTTAAATAAAGTATAAATATTATAAGAAAAACTTAAACTAAATTAAAATTTTAAATGTTTTCTTGGTAAATAACTGTAATAAAAGTTTTTTATGAATTGAAATACAACTGAAATAAATAAAAATAAAGTATAACTATTATAATAAAAACTTAAACTAAATAAATCAGAAATTGAAGTAAACTGGAGTTATAGAGTTAGTAAAACTGGAATAAATTATTTTTTGAACTAAATTAAATATTTAAAAACACTAATAAAATGAAAAACATAAAATTACTCAACTTAAATTAAGTGAAAAACAAATTAAAACTGAAATTATAAAAATAAAAACCAATTCAAGATATTAATAAAAACTGTACTAGTATACGAAGATATTTTACACAAATTTGAAATAAACATGTAAAATATAAGTTAAATATATGGCATAATGTAGTATCCTTCAGGTTAGTTTTTGTCACTAAACTAGTATGTACAGCACACTATCGGTTATCTTCAGTCTGTCTTCTCCTTTCAAACAGAGTTAAAATGATTTGAGCTTAAGTTGTATTGAGCCCATAATATTCCTTTCTCTTCTGTCCACGCTTGTGTTCCTCAGCCGTTAAAAATCAGGTCACAGGCAGTTTCATCCTTAACGCCAAAGGAGAAGAAGCCGAGTCCAAGACCTTCATCGAGAACGGGCTGGAGTGGGAATACTCCCTGTCGAGCGGGAAAGAGTCGCTGAAGACCGTCGGGCCGCTGAACGAACCCATCGTGGTGCTGGTAAGAGACTGAGGCGTAGCGCTTCTAATCAGGGGTGTGTTTCCCAAAAGCACAGTCGCACGTCCCGTCGTTATCAGCAGAGTTTCCCCAAACCGTCGTTCCAATCAGTGTTGGGGAAGTTACTCGAAAAAAGTCATTAATTACTAATTCATTGATAACTATAATACAGCAAATTTAAGTCACTTCATCACATTTATACTCTTCATTCCTGATTTTCATAAAAATGATCACTCTCTTTAATTTGTGAAAGAAGATTTTAAAAAGAAGAAAGTTTAGGCTTGTGGGGATTTAGTATTCAATTTTAGTATTCGCAAGCAAGTAAAGATTTTTATCTGAAGACGAGCTGAATGAATAAACACTGTTATTGCACTCCTGACACTTCAGTATAAACAAGAAATAGTATAGATGTTCAGAATAGAAAAAAACATATCTTAACTCAATTAATACATTTCACTTCTGCTGGTCGCGTCGTCCTCAAATTCCTGTGGTTTTGGACATATATCATTGAATTGATCCTATAAGGAGCAGCGAGTTACATCGTGTATGGGAAACACCCCCCCCGGTGGACTGAGTTGATGTGACGGGTGTTGAGTTGAGTTTGTCGCTCTGAGCAGATCGTCCCGCAGGCCGAGGACACCAAGATCAGTCTGAGCTACAAGTACATCATTCATGAAGATCTGCTACCGGTGATCACCAACAACAACGTGCTTCTGGCCGAGCTGGACACGTACGAGTGGGCGCTGAAGAGCTGGTCTCAGTGCTCAAAGCCCTGCGGTGGAGGTGAGCGAGACAGTGTGCAGAGCTTTAAAGGGGTCCTATAATGCCCTTTTCACAAGATGTAAAATAAGTCTCTGATGTCTCCAGTGTGGGTGTGAAGTTTCAGCTCAAAATACCCCACAGATATTTTTATATAGCATGTTAATATTGTCAGTTTTTGAGGGTGAGCAAAAACGCACCGTTTTGTGTCTGTCCCTTTAAATGCAAATGAGCTGCTGCTCCCGGCACAGAGGGCGGAGCTACAAGAGCTTGTGTCCTTTTACCTCACACACACACACACTGAACATTTCAAAAACTTTTAGACTTTTATGTTTATGTTTTTTTACTCTGATGATGTAAAGTACATTGGTCAACATGACATTGTGTTGTTTTAATAATGCTATATGAATAAAAGTGACATTGATACAAGTTTGGAATAATTAAAAAAGAAAGAATTATCCTCTGCTAGGTTAAAGAGATGTGTTTTACGTCCATATTTAGACTGACAGTGTACGCTTCCAGAAATAGTAAAAAAAAATTATCAAGGACGCATTAAATTAATCAAAAGTAAAGTTTTTTAGTTTTTTTTTACTTTTAAAACAAAAAATTTCTATTTCAAATAAATGCTGTTCTTTTGCTAAATGCAACACAACTGTTTTCAACACTGATAATAATCATAAATGTTTCTTGATCATCAAATTATCATATTAGAGCGATTTCTGAAGGATCATGTGACACTGAAGACTGGAGTAATGATGCTGAACATTCAGCTTTGGTCACAGAATAAATTACACTTTACTAGATATCACATAAAAATAATATTTCACTGTTTTCTATGGAATCTTGTTTCCGCCACAGAATAAAACATTTTAAAAGATAATTGCGACTTTTTTCCTCAGAATTGCATGTTTATATCTCACAATTCTGACTTCATAACTCCCAATTGTGAGAAAAAAGTCAGAATTGTGAGATAAAGTCACAATTACCTCTTTTATTTTTTATTCTGTGGCAGAAACAAGCTTCCATAGAAAACAGCTGTTTAACATTATAATAATATTTCACTATTTTACTATATTTTTGATGAATTAAATGCAGCTTTAGTGCAGCAGAAGAGACTTTCCCCCCCAAAAAACATGCTAATGCGTGTGTGTTCCTCAGGGGTCCAGTTCACGAAGTACGGCTGTCGGAGGAAGAGCGACGGGCGTTTGGTTCACAGGAACTTCTGCGAGATCAGTAAAAAACCCAAACCCATCCGTAAACGCTGCAACACCAACAGCTGCAGCCAGCCGACGTGAGTCCTCGAGTCCCGACCCGCACGCAGAATCATCCGAGACGCGAGTAAAACGTGCCTGAGGTGTGTGTGTGTGTGTGTGTGCGTGCAGGTGGGTGCTGGAGGAGTGGGGCCCGTGCAGTAAGTCCTGTGGGAAGCTGGGATATCAGTCTCGTGTGGTCCAGTGCATGCAGCCGCTCCTGAACGGCACACACAGACCCGTACACACCAAATACTGCAGCGAGGAGCGTCCCGAGAGCCGGAGAGCCTGTAACACCAGCGCCTGCCCGTCCCAGTGGAGGACCGGGGCCTGGGCACAGGTGAGGGCGTAGGAACACACTAATCCCACCGGCCACAGTTGAGACCGCATCTTTTTTCTTATTTCTGGACGCTCTAAAAGTGTTGTTATAAACTTTGGGCAAGAAATTCAACTTTTAAATGAAAAATTAGATTGTCAAGTCAATTCATCTTTTTTAATGTGTGTTTCAAAGCAGCTTTACAGAGATAACAGGAAAATAATGCAACAAAGTTTGTTCTAGAAGAAAATAGCGTCACAGCCAGCTTAAGTAAGTTCATTTTTGTTGTAAAAAAGTTATTAATTTAGTTCATTTATATATATATATATATATAGCAGCTCTGGAGAAAAGTGTGATGTCATCGTCCAGCTCTGTTCAGTTCTCATATAATGGTGTCAATGCAGGCAGATCAATAATCTTGATGAATATTAAATTGAAATGTTTCCAATTAAGCAAGACAAAAGCTAAAGGGCGACATTTTGTCTTGTTAAAAATCTATCAATGTCATGTGACTAGTTTGAAAGGTCACATGACCAGATCAGTTTGCTTCCTGCTCGCACATCTATAAAGATGATGTCTTCCTCTGACTACTACAAGAAGAAGTATGTAAAACACCTTAATTAACAGATAGAACTATCATATTTTGTACAAATATTCTTTAAAGGGTCTACTACTGATATATTTGGACAAATATACTCCTACATATATATTTTGTTCGTAAGACGTGTACATTTGTTAATGGTCACAATTGTGATGTGTGTGTGTGCGCGTGTGTGTGTGTGTGTGTGTGTGTGTGTGTGTGTGTGCGTGTGTGTGTGTGTGTGTGTGTGTGTGTGTGTGTGTGTGCGTGTGTGTGTGTGCGTGTGTGTGTGTGCGTGTTTAAGAGAGAGAGCTTTATTGTGGATGTCGCTGCTTTGAACACAGTTTCTGTTTTTTGGTTGTTTTGTTATTTTTTCATTTATTCAGATGAGCTTATTCAGGAAAAATTCCCAGAGCTGGAGGAAATTGTCAGCTTTGTGTCGGACTGAACGACTCTCTCGACTGTAAACACTGTATTGTGGAGCGCGTGTTAATCTGGGTCTGCAGACCAGCTTGTGATGTTTAATGGTGTGGAAACCACAGTACAATAGAGTTTGGACTAGTTTCGTGTCTTTCCCTGCCGTTGGTTTTCACGCTTCAAATCCATGATTTTCTTCTTGTGACTGCGAATCTGCAGTGTGTGGGAGATGACATCATGTTCAGTCAGAAGGTCAAACAGATACAACATAATTTTCTAAATACATTAAAATATTATCATAGAATAGAATAATAAAAATGACAAATAACATATATAAATATATTTTTTAAATGTACATGTTTATTTAAATATACAGTACATACATGTCCATCACGAGTCTGTCTATTTATTAGATTTTTGTCCGATTTAATTTGGTTTCTCGTAGAATGCTTTTAAGTATTAATTTCTAGCAAAGTCTAGTATTGTTATTATTTTTTAAAGTAATAAAAAGTACAAATATTAAATGGTAACACTTTACAATAAGGTCACATTGGTTAATGCATTAACTAACATAAACATGAGCTTACTGTAGTTATTGTTGTTTGTTCGAGTGTTCGCTGTTAGCTCACGTGGATTAAATAATATTAACAGATTTTTATTTTTTTTTATAACGTATTAGTAAGTGTTAGAATAATATGGAACCTTATTGTTAAATGTTACCTATTAAATGAATTGTGCATATAGTAATAATAATAATTATTATAATTATAATAATTTGCATTTAAGGTTTATAATTCAAAATGTAATTTTTTAAATACATTTTAATAAATTAAATATCAAATGATTTTACTTGTTATGATGATATCTTTGCAGTATTAAGGTTTGCAAAGATCATTTTGAAGTGGTAATATTGTAATGATCAGCCCCATTTACTTGAACGTGAAGCCATATTCCTCAGATGTTCATCTGAAGGATTAGTGAGTCTTCTCCCAGTGAGCAATTTTGCATTAAAAAGACGTCTAATAGCCGTCCAAACACAGCCCAGACGTCTAGGCTAAAACAAGGATAGATTCAGGCTGTCAGTGACAATGTAATAGACGTCTAAACCATCGCCCAAGAGTAGACTATCAATTAGATAACAAAGAAATTAAACGAGTGAAGAAATGAAACCAAACACCTTGTAATCACTGTTGACATTGCTTACATGATGAAATATCACACATCTCGCAAGTTATTTGGGCAAAAACGACATGTAACCAAATTCAAGGTTATTTGGGCTAGTGTGTTACTCATAGCCGGACTATATCGGGTCTAACTCTGTTTATCTAGACGGTGAAAAGACGGATATTGCTTGCTGGGACACATGTGATTGTGATTATGATTATGATTATGATTATGATTATGATTATGATTATGATTGTGATTGTGATTGTGATTGTGTTTGTGTGTCCTCCAGTGTTCGGTGAGCTGTGGCGAAGGGATCCAGCAGAGACAGGTGATCTGTAGACCGTCCGACAGCAGCGCCGGCCCGTGTGACGCAGAAAAACCCCAGTCTGTGTCCATCTGCAAACTCCCTCCCTGCGCAGGTGAGCCAGTGTGAACCAGTGTGAACCAGTGTAAACCAGTGTGAACCAGTGTGAAACACAAGAGACCTGAGATCATATGAGACGCTCAGCTCCAGACTGAACCTCCTGAAACTGTGTTCAGCTTGGATTCTCTGTCTGAAAAACAGTCTGATTTCTTAAAAGAGCTTGACAGCCTCTGATATTCATTTTCCTTTCAGTGAATAGACAAGAGCAGCTGGAGCATCAGCTGAACTCACCTCTGAACAATAGCAATGAATTACCTTCAAAACCAGAGGAAATATTCCATCACAGAAACAATACACTGTAAAAAAAAAAATGAAATTGCACAAAAATATTATGTTGGCTTGAGAGAGCACAGTGATTCCCGTCTGACAGAAAATGTGTGTTTTCCCAGGAGAGCCGTCTTTACCCAGTCCGACTAAAGATTTACTGGAGAACTTCACCACTGAGGAGAAACTGCCGGAAAACACTGTGGACAAACTCTCTAGTAAGTGCGAGTTGATGCAGACGCTGACGGGTCATTGATCAGGATTATTTTGGGGGATTTTTGGATGATTAGAACGTTTTTAAAAAAACGCATTTGAAATATAATTTTTTTTTTCTTGTCACTTTTGATTAATTGAATGATGATTAAAAGTATTAGTAATTTATTTCTCCCCAAAAAATTTTAAAAAAATGCACATACTTTTTTCTTTGCACTGCACAACAATACTTTAAATCAGTAATTAATTGTATTACTTAGAAAAACAATAACAATGCTATGAATTACAAAAGCACACATAAATACAATATAACAAAGATGCAAATGAAATAAACAGTGTTTCTCGGGTCTAACAGTAGTTTACAGGTAAAGAAATGTAATAAAGTAAGCAAATGTAAAATAACACTGCATATTCTTCACTGTATAAATTAAACATCCTTATTAATGAATCCTTATTAAAGTAACAAAAGTTATTCAGTCAAGAGCAGTGAGTGATTGTTCTTTGTCTTTTGTTGATTGATAATCATTAAACACAGCAGGAATATTAGCAGGAATATTAGGCTACTGTCACTTTAAGAGTGAATGCACTGATCTAATACACTGATACTGACACACATGCGTTTACTCTCAACTGTTTACTTTCACTTAAGACAAAACCGACTATGTTTACTTGGATACTCATGATTTTTTGACAATTTTGTGTGAATTTGTTCGCTCAAGTGCAAGAAGACGTGATGAGAGCTCAGTTTAATATTCCCACATGAATAAAAAAAAAGATCTCCCTTTCACATCTTCTTGCGCTTGAATATAAATTGGCAAGGCTTCAAATGTTGTGATGATGCAGCGCTGGTCCGTCAACTGTCCCGAGTGTGTTCACGTTTGTTCACGTTTGTTCACGTTCTGCATTGTTAGGATTCCTAAAAATAATATGACCAACTGGCGAGTGACACTGTTTCACACACTCGTCAATGCAGATTTCTACTCGCATTTGGCGCTTTAACATTTAATGTTAAAATTAACATTAAGGGCTCTATCTTGCACCCAGCACAATTGACTTTGTACAGGGACGCATGTATCATTACTATTTTGCACCCGACACACAGCGGACTTTTCCCTCCAAAGACGCACGTCGGTAAATTAGGGAATGAACTTGCGCTCCCGGGGGCGGTTCAGCGAAAAGAGGAGGCGTGTTCCAGTGCAAACGTTCCCTGGTGCTATTTTGCAGTTTCAGAAAACAATTCCATCACTGACCAGGAGAAACCAAGTCTAAAGTCAGTGGCGCGTTGCACATGTTATTCATATGCTATTTTAAGGGCGCATGCTTGGCCATAACCAATGTAGCGTGTGCACAACGCACATACACTTTGCTTCTCTCATCTACACACAGACGCAGCAGTTCTCATTTTTGCAAATCATACATTATTACAAGGAAAAATATTACCACACGAGGGAAATCATTGTTGTGTCCATGAAGATGTGAAAAAATAGGCATAAATCTAGCTTACACATTTGCCCAAATTATTATACGCCTGTTTAACCGAAGCTAATTTGGTTGTGTTTCTCCATCCCCAATGTCACTTCTCTGTGTTTTACGGCCCTGACGAGAACGTCGGTCTCCTCGGCTGTGAACCGCTCCTGGCGTGCGGCTGGCAAATCCGCCGTTATAATAGCAATCCGCCATGGAACAAGCGCGCCTGCTCTTAAAGGGAATGTGAGATGACGCTCTGATTGGTTTATTTCATGTTACGCCCAAACCACACCTATGAGTAATGAAGCGACTTCAGACCAACACATTTTAGATTTGCGTCGGGAGCAAGAGTCATTTATCCCGCCGGTATAATAGCAACAGCGCCCGAGATCCGCCCACAAAGTTACTTGCGTTTTAGATCGTTAAAATAGGGCCCTAAATGTTAATTAAAATGTCATTTTAGGCCCTGTTCACATTGAATGATCTGTTGTATTTTATTATTAATGAATTGATTGATTGATTTAAAGTATTTATGGTTCATGTCCAAAAACGTTGTCTTTCCACTTTGTCTCCCGCAGACGAGCCGTGTCTGGGTGATAAGTCGATCTTCTGTCAGATGGAGGTTCTGGCTCGGTACTGCTCCATCCCGGGTTACCAGAAGCTGTGCTGCGAGTCCTGTAACAGGAAGATGGGTTTCTTCAGTACCGTTTCTCCAGATCTGCATCCTCCGTTCTCTTGGCTTCCGGATTTCACCTTCCCGCCTCTGCTCCAGACGAGTCCCGAAACGCCTCCACTCGTCCACACCACTAAAGCCAGCCCGAAAGCGGACTCCAGCACTTCTGTCCCGCTCCAGATCCGATCGGAGTTCGTCACCTCTCCTCTACCTCCAGCGCCGAGCGCTCCCATCACGCGACCCAGCCGGGAACCGGTCGGACTCCAGAACCAGAACGCCACTTTAGACTCGACCCGGAGGAAAAGGAACTCGCCGGTCACATGATCGTCAGTGAATCAGAAACTCAGTTATTGGTTACCTCAGAACGAACCGACATCAACCACAAATCCGCTGCTCTTCCCACAATCGTCTGCTTTACACGTGGAAACGGAAGGAAACGATGAAAGGTGCTGTTATTTAAACCGTCAATGACTTCCAGATGAATCCGTGTTGTTTTGTGTCCTCAGAACTACTAGAATCCGGTCTTTAGTGTGTGTTTGGCTCCAGTACGCCACGTAGATCATAGCAGTGTTACTCTGAGTCTAGTTTACGTACGTTTGCTTTGTAACTCTGACGTAGTTTTGTGATTGACTTATACAGCATTTATTAGTCATTGTTAATGTTAGTTAATAAAAGTGCATTTGCTCATTGTTTGCTCACAGTGCATTCATTAGCTAATGTTAAGATTAATAAGTGCTGTAAAAGCATTGTTCATTGTTATTTCATATTAACTATAATGTTTCATATGCTATTTTTAAAGGGAAGTTCAGCCAAAAATGATATTAAACCCATGTTTACACACCCTCAAGCCGTTCGAGATGCATATGTCAATCATTTTTCAGACGAACACATTTTCAGTTATTTTAGAAAATGTCTTCGATCTTTCAGTGGTTATAATGTCAAGTTATGGGGTCCACCTCCTTCAAGTCCCAAAAATGTGCATGCATCCTTCACAAAAGTAATCCATCCGGCTCCAGGGGGATAAACGAAGGCCTTCTGAGGGTAATCCGTGCGGTTTTGTCGTAAAAATATACATATTTAAAACTTTATAAATGAAAATAACTGGCTTCCGGCAACGGTCGACGCGCGTTCACAGGAGATGGATGCCGGTGTATGACGTAGGACGTAGCGTAGGAAGCGTTGTGACTGTACCCCGGTTCAAACAGATAGGGCTGGGCCAAAAACTCAATATCAAAATCCTCCGACATTTTCTTTTAAATACACGTTTTTAAATCGCGGAAATCCTGAGTGGAGTTTTGTTTTGCTCTGCTCTCTGGCTGCGCTGTCGCGTTCGTTCTACGTCACGACGCTTCCTACGCTACGTCATACGCCAGCATTCATCTCCCGTGAACGTGCGTCGACCGTTGCCGGAAGCCAGTTATTTTCATTTATAAAGTTTTAAATATGTATATTTTTACGACAAAACCGCACGGATTACCGTCAGAAGGCCTTCGTTTATCCCCCTGGAGCCGGATGGATTACTTCTGTGAAGGATGCATGCACATTTTTGGGACTTGAAGGAGGTGGACCCCATAACTTGACATTATAACCACTGAAAGATCGAAGACATTTTCTAAAATAACTGAAAATGTGTTCGTCTGAAAAATGATTGACATATGCATCTCGAACGGCTTGAGGGTGAGTAAATCATGGGTTTAATATCATTTTTGGCCGAACTATCCCTTTAAGTCTATAGTATATACTGAGCGTATGCTGCATCCTTACAACAGGGTTGTTATTGTTAACTAGAACTATTAAAACCAGTTTTGAGTAATTTCAAAAATTATATATATATATAAATATAAGATTTTTCATTTTAACTTAAAACTGCTGTCTTGCTAACTACCTAAAACAAGTTTGTTGAGATACTAAAATCACTAAAACTGAAATAAAAATTAATTTGAGCTATATCGAAATGCTTTATTGAAAAAAAGTAATAAAAATGGCAAAAGCACTTGACAAAATTACTAAAATTGACATTCTAATTTTTATTATCTTATACTATATTAGTATACATAATCTTAAAACAACTCTAGCTATTATTCTAATCTGTGCATTTCTTTTTACTTTAATGCATTCTACTGAAGTGTTACAAAGCAAGTGTATTCGTCGTTCTAGACGTCTCTGGTGCTCCTGTCTGATGTTAACAAACTCACCTGTGAAACAACCCCAGCCACCTCTAATGCATGACCTGCCGTTCGTCCGTGTTTGTTTGAGCTAGCTTTGAAAGCGTTGTGATGTTTTCTGGTGGTTTGTATATATTGTACATAAGTTGCAGGTTTGAGGACGGATGCGAGAGCGTCCAGAGCTCATGACAGCGTCTCTCTCATGTGGTTTCACCTAATTTCTGTATTGTATAGTACTTGTATATACGTGAATGAGAGCTTTAAGTGTTAATATTTATTAAATTTTTAAGTTGTAGGATGATGAAATACATGAAAATATACACATTGAGAAGAAAACTGGAGTTTTGATTTTGTCTGGTTATAGACTTGCTTTTGTTCCATATTCAGATTTTTCACAACATCTGATTCACTATGGTAAGTCTATTATAAGTGTTAATATTTTAGACCTGTCAGGATGTGTGTGTATGTGTGTACTTGTACAACTATCTTTGTGAGGACCAGTTTGAGTTTTAGAGCATTGGAGTGAGGACTAAGAGAGTAAAGTGAGGACATTTGGGCCGGTCCTCAGTTTCTGAGAGCCTTTAAAGGCCTGTTTGAGGGTCAAGACTTGGTTTTAGGGATCAGGTTATAATGAGGTTTAGGGTCAGGGGTCGGGTTAGGCATTTAGTTGTGATGGGTAGGTTAGGGTAAGCGACTAGAGATTGCATTGTGCAATGAATGTCCTCATAAAGATAGATGTACAAGAGTGTGTGTGCGTGTGTGCGTAGCTGCTGAATCTCGGGAGAATCACCCGAACGGAGGATAGTATTCTGGAGAACGAGACAGAGCTCGTAATAAAACAAGAATCAACATAGGTTTGGCTTTTCAGAGATGACGAGAACTGAGGGATTAGAAATGTTGTAAAGCGACGCAAAGATGAATGTGTTTTATTACTCAGCAGGAGAGTAAGGAGTTTTATTAAAGAGATAAGTATCTCTCTAACAGAGTTCACTGTAAAGCTTTATCTATTGTGAAGAATCATATTCATCCGCTGAGACTAAGCACAGCCAAAACGTATCCGTGTGCAGTTTGAGGGCCAGAAGTTATAGTGTGCCTTTAAGTGGAAAACATACACACTGAAGGAATATCATGTTTGCAATGTATTAATGTGACATGAAACAAACTTCAGTGCTGATATCTGAGATTTATATTTAATTTCCCTTCAGCAAACAATATGACTAAAGTAAAACATTTGCATCAAACATTTTTAAGTGTTTATTAACCGAGAATTTGTCAGATTTGTACCTATTATTAAAACAAAAATTCATGAACTCATGATGTATTTTTAAAATGGAGTATACCAGCAAATTCATGTTTAATGCAACAGCTGATCTGAACCCATTTTGATTCATTATGACAGCTGGAGGGGAGAAATTAAAAAGTCAGATCGCACATGAATGCGAGGAAACAAATCAATCTCCACCCGTCCCTTGCAGAAACTGAAGATGTTGCATAGCTGTGTACAGCAAGTGGAATATAGAATTATTATTATTTATTTTTTTGCATTGATTTTAATTTTTTAAGTGCATCCTAACGTAAGCCAGCAGAACTCAGAGACCAGCTCGAGAATTTAGTTAATAATTTATGACACACATTCATTATTGACAATAGAGAATTTTTTCTGTTTGGCCCTGGCGAACATCCAGTTTTAAAAATATTTGATATTTTAAACTTTCATGCGATTTGAGTTAGTCCGCATATTTATTTGAGAATGCAAATGTAAAAAATGCCAAATCAATAGTGCACCTAAAATATGCTGCATATTTGACTTGTGATCACAAGCGTGAAGATTTTTCCTTAATTTGTGTGACAGGAGGGAAAATTACGACAAATTTAGCTTTTCTGCAAAAACTTATTGCTTTTAGTTTCTCAAAAAAAAATAAAGTGCTAAAATCCTCGAGTGTCTGATAAGTTCAGACATCATTATATTGTGGATTTGAGGCATGTCTAAGGTCTTTTCAGTGTATTGAATGGAGTCATTGTCCTTTGCTGATGTTCTTGAGTCATTCTCCTGCTCTCTAAAAGCTATTCTGCTGATTCTCAGAGACTATTAAAGATAAATGTTCACTCCTCTACCTCTTCCAATATGCCATTAGTCCCTTTGAAGTGTCAAATCCACAGTGAATTCACACAGGGTCTGTCAAACTGACGTGAGATTATCATCCATCTGCTAATGTCACAGATGTGTGAGTGCTGACTGATAACAAGGTTACAGGAATAGTTCACCTAAAACGATTCGGTCATTCACCCTCAATCCAATAAAACAGCCCCTGTTTCCTCCACTATGATTTTGTGAAGCATAACAAGAGACACAACGGTAGTGTGGCACTGTGAAACATATTTTTATTTCCATTGCATATGGTCAAATCAATTTCACAAGTAGCCGATTTTCATCTTCGATAACTTCCATGAGTTTGGTACTGATCGTCTGCTGTACAGTCGTGATCTGAGGTGTATGTTGCATGTCTGTCTTCCTATATCGTCAGTGTTGAAGCCTGACAGAAGCTTCAGCGTCTCTCATCTCTTGTGTTCTGGGTTTTGTGCGGTCAGGTGGAGACGCAGGTGTTTAGTGAAGTCCGCTTGTGCTCGAGGAAGAGCCTTGTTCACTAGCGACTGTGGCAGCCAACCCTGAAAATACAAGCACACATTCAACACATCTGATACACTTCAACACAATACTGAGACTGTTGGCAATAAAACCCGATTAACATCAACGGCGCAAAGGTGGAAGAGAAGATGCATTATTGATGACTTTAATGCTGCTCAAATCTGTGTAAACCCTGACTAAGTTATGTCTAACAAAGTACAAGTTGTAATTGCTGTGTAAATGCATTTATGGCATCTTTGAGCAGCATTGAACAGTCTTTGTAAAGACACCTAAATGCCATTTCAGAAGCGCTTCTGTGCCACTTTGCAGTGTAAATTTGCCACAAGTGTATGTACATAGCCTATAAAGTTTAGGGCTGCGATATTACGAAAAAAAATCATTATTGTCGATTTTGTAATGATTGTTAATGTTGAATAAAATACGTAAAAATGTTTTTTTTTGTGTGTGTGTGTGGGGAAACGGCATGTCATACAGACAAAACAAGCTAAGAATCGTTTGTAAATTATGGCTATTTTAGTAGCATGAAAAACAAAACGGTTATTCAAGCTTCGAAAAAAAATATTTACAGAAAGTGAGCAAATAAAGTGCAATAATTAGTGCAAAATTAATCTCTGGCATCGTATCTGCAGTGCAGATTCAAAGTTTTTCAGCGGTGAGTAATCTAAAGGCCTCTGATTGGCCACTGCATTCATAAACTCAACAGAAACGTATGTGATTGGTTATAATGCGTAATGCTGAAAAACAAATCTGACGCAACGTTGACAGATCTAAATGCGATGCCGAAACAGATTTAGTTTTTTCGTTTTGCACCCTTATCTGTTCTTTTTGTTCATTTTAGTGGCGTTTTTTGCCCCAAGCCCCCGTTAATTTCCGAGCCTGTAATTCAGGCTTATGCTACTCTGAATAATACCTGAACTTCGTATTTTGAGCACTTCCTGCGTTGTTGTTGCTTTTGCCTCTTTATGATGACTCGCTGAACTTAGTCCTAATTTGTAAGTCGCTTTGGATAAGGGCGTCTGCTAAATGACTAAATGTAAATGTAAATGTAATTATTCACACACGTGTTTTGTACCTTGACATCCATGTTGAGCAGCCGATGAAGCGAGTCCGGTCTGGGTGATCCTGAAGCGCTGTAGGATGATGCAGGTGGGTCCGTCTTCAGCCCTAAACCACAAACACTCACAGAATGACTGAGAGAAAACACTTTCAGATTGTGTCCTGTTATAGTGACTCCAAATTAGAATTTACATAAAAGGAACTGTTATAATCTCTCATCGACCCAAACCCGTATTGAACAAACATAATATCATCTGAAGTCGCATAAGGGCTTTGTGCGACAAACAGACCCAAATTTGTCTATGAAAACAAAACCATTGCTTTTTCATGCGCTGGTCAATTCTGAGATTTTGCTTTAATAATGTCTTCTTTTGGACAGAAAATATCCAAAATATGCATTTAAGTATTTATGTTATTACACTATCTGTTTGAATCTGCACTTTCAGCAGCTTTAAATACAACAACAAACTTTACAGTTTTATTCTTATTTATATTCTGAAGGTTTTTACCGAGGGGTTTGTTCATACATAATTTGGCTGATATTATACAGTAGTCAACATTTGAAGTGGATCAAAAAAGTGAATCAAAGTTGTCATAAGACAAGAATGGGTATTGTTAAAAAATAATGTATAACTTTGATGAAAGGTCAAATGTTGACTAGTGTATATCATATTTTATTCCTCAAAAAATAGTTTGGACTGTTGACTGTATTTTATGATTAAAGAGATTTCAATCTTAAACTTAATATATCAACAAAATGAAAAACAGCTTTTTCCAATGTTCAGATGGGTGTTTTGGAAATGTATGCAAATATGCAATAATGCCTCATTTGCATACTCAAACATAACATTTCTGAAAACTTTGTTTTTGTACCAATTCAACTGTGGTGTCTTGCCTTAAAAAAACGTTGAAAAAAAAACGTTAAAAAACGTTATAGCATTGAAATCGTTTTGCAGGGAAACAGAAGCTCAGACATTTCGTCTAAAATGTGATTTGCATTTTAAAGAAGACGTCACGTGTTATTGGAACGACCCAGACAGCAACATAGTGTCGGCTCAGACTGGCCCACATCCGGAAAGTGTGCAATCCACGTGTACAGATGTGGGCCAGATGTGGGCCGGATCTGGGCCGACACTATGTTGCTATCTGGGGAGGGGGAGTAAATGAATTACTTTAAATTTATAATCACTTTTTGGCAAAGGCATAATTGAATGAACCCTTTCTGATGTGCGCTGCATTTACCTGACAAACCCCGGCTGAGGCGGCAGGGACTCGAACTGCGTCGCGGCTCCGCCCAAATACACACATGACTTGCTCTTCGACGAATGTCTGACGCTCAGGAAGTCCCGCTGGCCAATCAGGTTTCCCGCTGTTTCTGCCGACACCTCGTGTGTGACCATGGTGTTCCTCCCCACATGCTTCAGAACCTGCGAAGTAAATGTGCTTGTTTAATGGTGCGTTTAAGTCCTTCTTGGAAGTTCCTATTTTTAAGTTGCAAAGTTATGGTGCGTCTTATTTACGAGTTGAATGCACAATTATAAATACGAGTGGGAAGCTCAGGATTTTCTTTAAGCCCCGATGTTTACGAGTTGTGGGTGTGTCAGTGAGAAACATGGTGGAATACCACAATACTTAAAGCTGCAGTCCGTAGTTTCTCCTCTTTGTCGCCATCTCTGTTCGGAATCTGCTATTGCAGTTATTCGCGGAATGATCAGCTTTACGTGGGTTGTGTCTCGGCACGGCACAGCGCGGATGAATCCGGTGTTTTGAGGAGAATGTGTGTCTGTCAGTCGCCGGCGTTGTGGATCCTGGCATTCACAATCACACATTATACTTTTGGGAAGTTTGACCAACATAAGAATTTTCACCGGAAAATGTGTAAATCTGAACAAGTAACATCCACATTTGTTCTGAGCAACTAAGAGAAAAAAGCATTGCAGTAAATCACGCTGATTAAATCTAACGATCGCTCATCATATCACGGCAAACCGTGCAAATTATACCTTTGTTCTCAAATTGTTAATGTTAACATCATCAGATTGCGTGACATTTAACGCCCTTCGGATATTATCCTTGTCAGTTCTTTTGTTCTGTAGCCGCTCCGAAGTTCGAAGTCTTTGCGTATTACAGCGGGTGAATCTCCAGCTGGTGATTGTCGTTTGAACCTTTCTGGATCCGCCATCAAATTGATAAGTGTAATTATATCAAGTAATGATGCAAAGACATGCTCGAATTTCCCGTGTAAATCCACCAGTTCCACTGGAGTTAAAAACATCATTACAAGCGTACCAGTTTGAGTCGAGCTACGGCAAGCAGAGAGTTTTCAACACTGGCTGGTTATGCACTTGCTCAAACATTTATTGTGGATAATTTTTAACACAAAAAAGTTAAGGACTGCAGCTTTAAAGGTATTTAGTAGTTATATTGCTAGACTTTTCTATTTACAGCGAAGTAAGTTAATTGACTGCACAGAATATGAAGGCAGTATTGAGGACCCCCTCGAAAACGAGATGTTCCATCTCAAGGGGTTATCCTCCAATAAAATTAATTTGAATGTAACAATAGCGTTTTGCAATGTGGCTTCATAAATTAATTAAAAACACAAAAACAAAACAAAAAGCAAAGTACACCTGATGCACATTTCTTCGTTCTTCATTTTATAGAACTAGAGTTTAAGAACCTTGCTGTATTTTTGTGTAATACGAACTTCCCAGGAGGACTTGAACGCACCATTAATTACGACAAGTCACTTTAGCCGGAGCAAGATGTAGATAAAGCTTTTCTACAATATGCTTCTACAAAATGATGAATATTTCGTCGCCCATATTTTCTCACTGACATGCCACATATTTAAAGGGGTGGTATAATGCCCTTTTCACATGATGTAAAATAAGTCTCTGATGTCCCCAGAGTGTGTATGTGAAGTTTTAGCTCAAAATACCCCACAAATATTTGTATAGCATGTTAAAAGTGTCACTTTTTGAGGTGAGCAAAAACGCACTGTTTTTGTGTCTGTCCCTTTAAATGCAAATGAGCTGCTGCTCCCGGCACAGGGGGCGGAGCTTCAAGAGCTTGCACTCACACACACACGTTTAGCCTTTTTGTTCAAACCGGAGTCAGACAATAATGGAGAGACTCAAAAGAAGTGACAACATGTAGACAATATTTCTGAATGGTTAGTTGATGAATTTATGTAGCTTATGTGTAGTTATCTTCTAGTCATTGATTAGCATATTCTGTCATGATAATTTATAAATCGTTTTCCGGGGGCGGGGTTTATGTAAATTTTTGGGTTTGTGAGGTCACTAACCCGGGAGGAAGCTTGTGTAGTCTCTACCAGCCGTTTGTTGTAGTCCTTAAAAAACAATTTCTTTAAAAGCAAATATCTCTCTTTGCTTTGAACTTTGAGCGTCGTAACTTTGCAGATGTTGTTTATGCTCAAACAGCAACATTACACACTAACTAAAGTTAGAAAAGTCAAATCATAATCAACCACCCCTTTAAAGAAAGTTCTGAGTTTCCCACACTTACGACTTAGTAACCCTGCTGTCAATCATGTGGGAAGGCGTTCATTGTTACGACTTTTTTGCACATTGAAAAAAACATCTTACTCGGATGCGTCTGATGTTGGGGTTCCACTCGTGCATCTCCTCCACTCGGACGAACAAGATGTCGTGAAGTTCCTCAGGAGACGAGTCCAGTTCGGCTTCCAGGCGGAAAACCTTCCGGTTTCCCATGAGAACTTTGCTATAGATCACGTCTCCGTTCTTCTACAGGGAAAAGACGTCCATCGTTCACTGTGAGAACATGTTCTGGCGAACTGCACACCAGGAAAATTTTCAATTCAAAGACAATCACCTCGGCCATCTCAGGTGTCCATCCATCCTTGGACTCCACGATCTCTAGAGCTTCATTCAGGGCTTCTTCTCCTCGTCTCAGATAAAACACGTCCTCATCGGCCAATGCAGTCGTCCTCTGCTCTGCCGGGTCTGTCTCTGATGACATTCAGTGAGAAAAGAAATTATGCAAAAGGAAGAATGCATGTTTCAGATTCTGCACTGTTAGTGAATGATCGGATGCAAGTAAATGAGTGACAGTCATATTGTCTTGAAGATGAAACATTTAAACATGTAGTTCTTATTCTTTCAGCAAATTGTTTAAATATAAATAAATTAGATTTAAGTAAAAACTACAGTTCAAATGTTTGGGATGAGTAGGATTTTTGTTTTGAAAGTAACATACTTTTATTAAGCAAGGATGCATTAAAGTGATCAAAAGTGACAGGAAAGACATTTATAATGTTACAAAAGATTTTAAAAAAAACTTTCTATTCATCAAAGAATCCTGAAAAACGTATTGTGTCACAGTTTCCACAAAAATATTGTTCAAAACTGACAATTAATAGTATTACAAATGTTTTCTATTTCAAATAAGTGCTATTCTTTTGAACTTTTTATTTATCAAAGAATCCTGAATAAAAAAAAATAAAAAATGAAGCACAACTGTTTTCAACACTGATAATAATCATAAATGTTTCTCGAGCATCAAATCATCATATTATACTGATTTCTGAAGGATCATGTGACACTGAAGACTGGAGTAATGATGCTGAAAATTCAGCTTTGATCACAGGAATAAATTACAGCTTACAATATATTAAAACAGCTATTATAAATTGTAAAAATATTTCACAATTTTACTGTATTTCTGACTAAATAAAAATGCAGCCTTGATGCAGCAGAAGAGACTTCATTTAACAGTATTTTGTTTGAGAATCATCATTCATTGTACTCATCTTTAGACATTTGCTAGAATACTGTAAGGTAAATGAATGCACACTCACTCTCCTCCTCCTGGTGTCGAGTCCATCTCGACGGGCTCCATGCGGGACGGCTCATTTGTCCCCGGCTCTGCAAGCGAACGGAGATCTCCTGCCCGAACGCTGCGAGAGCTGCACGCTGCAGACCTGCAGGACACAAACACACACTCAATGCATTTATGCATTTGACAGACGCTTTTATCCAAAGCGACTTACATTGCATTTCAAGATACAGAGTTACATTCTTATCAGTTCTTGCTTTCCCTGGGAATCGAACCCATGACCTTGGCGTTGCAAGGGCCGACGCTCTACTGTTTGAGCTACAGAAAGGGTTTCACTTTATTTTGATGGTCCCTTTTACACATCTGTTGACTATAAGTAACATTGCACCTACATGTCTACTATCTCTCATTAGAGTGTTAGTAGAATATAAATACACTGGTAGGGTTAGGGTTAGAATAAGTTGACATGTAGTTGCAAAGTTACTTATAGTCAGTATAATGTCTGTTGGGGAGCATCACAATATAGAGTTAGCAGATATTAAACATAGTCTACTAATACTCTCTACTAATACTCTACTAATACTGTAATGATAGTTGGTTGACATGTAGTTGCAAAGTTGCTTATAGTTAGTAGAATGTTCAAAAAGGACCATCAAAATAAAGTGTTACCCAGGAAAGTGTTGTTAAACCATAAAACACAGCACAGAGAAACTCATGCACATGTTGAGGTCCAGTACCTGCCATGCTTCGTACATGTGGATAAGAGATCCCACAGCAGAGCTTCAGGACGGCCCGCTGCATGTTCACTTGCTCCCGCTGAGATGGCGGAGAGGAGGAGGACGACACACAGCTTTATAGAGCCGGTGAAGGACACAGCACAAGATAACGGCTACAGTTACAAGATAGGATTCGGTTCAGTCAAGGCCACATTCGAGATGAAGAAGAATTCAGGTTTTCACTGTTAGAAGTGGAACCTCATATAGCTGACAGGAACAGTTCAGTCAGAAATCACAAATCTGTCATGGTCATGTCTTTACAAGTCTTTTGAAGTTAATAGCTATCTGTTAAAGTTCAGATAGAAATTGGAATTAGTTAGTCAGTTAGTTAGTTGGTTGGTTAGTAACACTTTACAATAAGGTCTCATTTGTTACCATTAATTGTTTTTTTGTTTGGTAACACTTTACAATATTTGAGTTTGTTGGTTGGTTGGTTGGTTAGTTGGTTATCTGTTTGGTAACACTTTACAATAAGTTAGTTAGTTGGTTGGTTGGTAACACTTTACAATAAGGTCTCATTTGTTACCATTAATAGTTTTTTTGTTTGGTAACACTTTACAAAATTTGAGTTTGTTGGTTGGTTGGTTAGTTGGCTGGTTAGTTGGTTGGTTGGTTGGTTGGTTGGTTGGTTGGTTGGTTGGTTGGTTGGTTGGTTGGTTGGTTGGTTGGTTGGTTGGTTGGTTGGTTGGTTGGTTGGTTGGTTGGTTGGTTGGTTGGTTGGTTGGTTGGTTGGTTACACTTTACAATACGTTAGTTGGTTGGTTGGTTAGTTGGTTATCTGTTTAGTAACACTTTACAATTAGTTAGTTGGTTGGTTGGTTAGTCGGTTAGCTCTTTGGTAACACTTTACAATTAGTTAGTTGGTTGTTTGGTTGGTTGGTTGGTTGGTTGGTTGGTTGGTTGGTTGGTTGGTAACACTTTACAATAAGTTAGTTAGTTGGTTAGTTGTTTGGTAATACTTTACAATATTTTAGTTAGTTAGTTAGTTAGTTAGTTAGTTAGTAACACTTTACAATAAGGTTTCATTTGTTACCATTAATTAGTTGTTTGTTTGGTAACACTTTACAATATTTGTGCTAGTTAGTTAGTCCCTTTTACAATATTTTAATTAGTTAGTAACACTTTACAATAAGGTTTCATTTGTTACCATTAATTAGTTGTTTGTTTGGTAACACTTTACAATATCTGTGTTAGTTAGTAACCCTTTTACAATATTTTAGTTAGTTAGTTATCATGAACTAACAATGATCAATACTACAGCATTTATTGATCTTAATGTATAGTTTCAGCATTTACTAGCGCAAAAAAAGACAACAACACAATTTTGTCTCATGTCTTTCCAAGTATTTTAAAGTCAGTTAATTGTTAACTGAAGTCGAAATTGTGTTTAGTCAGTCAGTGATTTTGTAGTTTGTAACCCTTACAATAAGGTCTCATTTGTTCCCATAAATTAGACATTAGTTAACATTAACTAATAATGATCAATTCTTCTACAGCATTTATTAATCTTGGTCAATGTTCATTTCAGCATTTACTAATACATATTACATTTACATTCAAATCAAAAGTTGTATATTTAAACATCAGTTAATGCACTGTGAACTAAAATGAACAAACACCATTTAATCAGCTTTAATGAAGGTTAATAAATATGAACATATTGCTACTTAATGTTAGTTAGTGCATTAAATAATGACAACAAATGAGACTTTGCTGTAAAGTGTTAGCATTTGTTTTCATTTTTGATTCTCCAAAACACCATCAGAAGATTATTTATACATATTTACAAATCTTTTTTTTCTCGCCAAGGTGTTTAAAGCTTTAATATTCCCCAGTATCTAGAAATGAGAGATCAGCAGAACGACCCTAACACTGACCTTGCCCTCTGTTAAACCCTGAGAGAAACCTTCACCCCGAATAACATCCACACCTCTGCATGCCAGCAGCAGAAGCACATCCAGCACGACACACACATTCACCTCATGTTGAACATGCAGGATTTCTCTAATGTTGAGAAGCATCCTGCAACAGATGCGCCCAAACACTGCGATTGAAGCGTTTACCTCAGCCTGGGGTGTCGAATTAAAGTCTTTTCTCATTTTCATGCCTGAAATCATCAGTTAGGCAGAATGAATTTAGTCTAAAAAAACAAACAAAAAGACATTATGCACATGAGGTCTATCACAGAAGAGAAATTACTTTTTTTGTTGTTGAATGACTACATATTTTAATTTATATTTTCCTGATGCCGTTCAGTCTGTCCCGAGGGTCTCCGCAGAAAACTCCAGCTCAGAGGATAATATTAGTATTTTTAATGGGTTTGACTTCATATTCCAGTAATATTAATGATTTGACTGCACTGACACTATCGGGCGACAATAAAACTGAACTGCGCTGATCTCTGTCTTCTGTAGAACTGCTTCTGTCTGAATCGAATTAGTTCATAATTGAAGTTTGCAACATCGACACTACAGTATGTAGTTGATCTGAATTGAATCAGCATTGAGCTGAATAATGTCACTTGAATATTTGAAGCTGCTTTTGTGACTCTCTGTATTAAAGCACTGTAGAAATAAATGACGGCTTTCAGTTTTAATGTCGACATGAATTATAAATGTAATTGTGAGTGATTTATGTGACGACAATCTCACACACTACTGCTAAAATCATCATTAAAAACAGTTTTTATATATCAAAAACAGTATAAGCAGTGAGTTATTCATTCTGAAAACAGCTTTTCATCCAAACGCACTCCTGAACGACTGTTTTCTGCTCGATGTCATCTAGATCAGATGAGCCATTGAATGATGCTAATCAATAGTCAGAAAGCTGTTCAGAGTAGCGAACACACACAGGTTCACAGTCGATTTCTTTTGGATAAAGTCGAGTCACTTTATAGACGTAAAATGGATTGTGAATGTTGTTTTTTGTTGAAGGTTTTGCTTCTGTTGACCTGCTGATGACAGAAACACTATTTGGCTGGTTTGGTAACTATTCAATGGTAATAATTCTGCAACTGCAAACAAAACGTGCAGTCTTGCATTTGTTTAAAACTGACTTTGTGAATGACCAGCATGCATCAAGTACATGATTGAAGCTCGAGAAGCTCATCTGTCTGAGCGTGATGAATTCAGCAGTGCATTGAAACTCCCTCTCTCACAGTCTCTCGTGTGAGAAAACCAATTACATTTCATCCAGCATGCAGTGAGTTTGAGAAATGTGGCATAAAACACTTATTAGACCAGCGAAATTCACCAAACAAACACTTTGTAGGACTTACATTGCAGTATGAATAGATTATGTATATATTAATATATTATTTGCACAAAAAAAAAAAAGCCCTAAAGTACATTTAATATATTTGTATTGCATGTCAAATATTCATGCATTTGGATTACACAGTTTTAACAAACTAACTATCAACTTTATGTGATGCATATTTGTCTGTCATACATGAAAGAAACGACCATGTTCATACTTTTTAACAAAAAAAAATTGTTTTCTTAATGAACAGATTTATCCTGATTTTAAGCAATTTGAAAAAATGATTATTTAAATAGAATTAAATAAATGCAAATAGTTAATATGTCATGATTTTTTGAGTGCAGAAATCTGATCTGACCCGTTTCATTAAAAGCATTATTGACAGATATGCATCACATTCGTTTGTCTAAACTGTATAATCCAAATAGAATTAAATTTTATTTGCTTTTCAAACACTTTTCATCTTCATTAAGCCCTAAATATTTAAGTAAAGTAAGAGAAAATAAAATCATGTCATGAAATAAAGCTACTAACTGAACATGATGATCATGAATCAGCCAGTAAATGGTTTTTTTTTTGCACGAATTTATCAACCGAATGCAGCATTTTATGTCAAATTACTGCCTTAATGTCATATTACTTATGAAGGAAGTTTTCAAGAGAACTCTGACCTCTAAAATCTGAACGCATCCCATTGCCTTTTGAACCTTTCACAACACTTCTGCTTTTATAATGCATGCTTTTACCCTTCTGAGCTTCTCAGCAAGAGTTTCTGGATCTTTCCGCTGCACATTTGCGAGTGTGTGTGTGTGTGGTTTAGTGAGTGTGACGTCATTAAGAGCTCTAACTCGTCTGATTTATCTGAGATGTGCCCGTTCCGCCTGCTAATGCATGGCAGGAAAAACTGCTTTCTCTTACATTCTCTCTGAAGCAAAATACATCAATGAGTCGAAGCGCTGCATTAGAGTCCCTGCGTTTGTCCTCACTGACCTCAGACCAGTGGCTGTCGTGTCTAGACCAGTGAAATCACTCAAGAACTCAGGAAGCCTCAAAGGAAACGAGGTCTTCTGTGGTCCAGGATTTCTGCAGTGAAATCATCATCTTCATCATCATCGTCATCATCATCTATCGAGCCTCTGTGACGGTTTAAATCTCAGCTGATACATGAAGTCATGAAACACAAAGGTCACAGGTCAATCACCTACACACTAATAAGAGTGTGTTACAATCCAACAACTAGAACGCATCGCTGTTGAACTTCTTAATCCTGCAGTGAGGGGCTAATTATTATCATGATCAATAGTTACAGGTTATAGTTTGTGAATGAGATGATCTCGAAACCACAGAAACAATAAGTTGTTATGCATACAGTACAGGCCAAAAGTTTGGACACATTACTATTTTTAATGTTTTTGAAAGAAGTTTCTTCTGCTCATCAAGCCTGCATTTATTTGATCAAAAATACAGAAAAAAAATATGTAATATTGTGAAATATTATTACAATTTAAAATAATTGGTTTTCAATTTCAATATACTTTAAAAAAATAATTTATTTCTGTGATGCAAAGCTGTATTTTCAGCATCATTACTCCAGTCTATCACATGATCCTTTAGAAATCATTCTAATATTCTGATTTATTATGAGTGTTGGACACAGTTCTGCTGCTTAATATATTTGATGAATAAAAGGTTCAAAAGAACTGCATTTATTCAAAATAAAAAAATATTTTCTAATAATATAAATCTTCTTTACTATCACTTTTTTTAATCAACTTAACACATCATTGCTGAATGAAAGTATTGATTTATTTCAAAAAAAGAAAGAAAAAAAATGACTGACCCCAAATGACTGACCAGTAGTGTATATTGCTGTTACAGAAGATTTCTATTTTTAAAACATTGCTTATTTTTTTATTTAATTTTTAAAACATTTGCTGCTTTTTTTTTTTTCATCAAAGTATCCTAAAAATTCTTTTTTTATTATGAAAAAATATTAAGCAGCAGAACTGTTTCCAACTTTGATAATGAATCATCATATTAGAATGATTTCTAAAGGATCATGTGATAGACTGGAGTAATGATCCTGAAAATTCAGCTTTGCATCACAGAAATAAATGATAATTTAAAGTATAATAAATTGAAAACCAATTATTTTAAATTGTAATAATATATCACAATATTACATTTTTTTCTGTATTTTTGATCAAATAAATGCAGGCTTGATGAGCAGAAGAAATTTTTTCAAAAACATTAAAAATAGTAATGTATCCAAACTTTTGGCCTTACATTTCCAGAACACAAATCTGAACACTGAATAAATTCAGGTTTAAAATTCTTGACGTATTCGAGGTTTTTATAGAGGAGATTCTCTGTTCTCACTCCATCTGTCAACAGACAATCATTTTCACCATGTGTTTAGGAATATAACGTCGTATAAATCAGTCAAAAGGCGAATGAACAAAGTGCTCTGTATAATCCTTTAGAATATAGAATAAAAGTGTGAAGTTTGTTGCATGTAAAGTGGAGATTTCTGACATTCTCTCTGGATCTACTGCTCAACTCAACGACTGCTTCGAATGATATATTTATCTACTTTGTTCAGCTCAGAACGCGTGGTAAACTAATGCAGTTTCATAAGTGCTAAATGCACCACATGAGACTCTCGAGTAATCGGTCGACCCTTCACACACTGCAGGAAGCCTATATCTGACCTCTTCAAGCTCTTACATGAGCGGACCAAAGACGGAAGTTCGTTAGTTTCTATTCAGCGACTGATTAAAGGGCTCATATATTTCTGCAGTACTTTTGTCACATTTTCCACATTTATAATGTTATTTACTTTGTGTGTGTGTGTGCGTGTGTGTGTCTAGCTAACTCTAAGCCTACAATTAAACTATATTTATTCATGCATGAACTGAAGGTTAAATGTAAGTTTTATCAGTGTGAATAATTTGTGAAGTTGCATGATGACAGACTCATAAATCAATCAGCACCGAAATGCATCACTCAAACTGTTGCTGTTCAGCGATATTGCATCTATTATTATTATTATGTTGAGTTTTCAATCACCCAATAGACGTCAATAGCATGTAAACGCATAGTTTAGGCTCATTTTGAACGGCAGAAGTGGTTCTTACAGTTACAGCATGTTTTCGATGTCTTTTGTTCTCCAATGATCAAGGAGGATCAGATTCGCTTGGCTTTATTAACCACTTTTGCACAGAAACGCTCACGAAGAAGCTGCTTCTGTAGAGTGGTGCGGGTGGTGGAGGTCATTCGTGAAGTGACCTCTAATGTCAGGACACCTAGAGGTCAGATGTCACTCGAGCGCTCTGAGAGCAGCTGTGTGTGCGCGTGCTGAAGACACTGAAGTGTGTATCTCTCTGTTATCAGCGAGCAGGTGTCCTTGAGCGAGGAGGAATGACGCTGAGACTGAACTTCACCTGCTGACCACATGCTCAAACACTGGCTGCGCTCCAAACACACGGCCCGGTTAACCTTAGTTCTGTGCAGGTTTTTCAAACGTTTCAACGGTTCTTTTTTCTTGTTGTAAACATTCCATTCCATCATTCTTCAAACATTAATGCAAACGTTACTTTTGAATGTTCTCTGAACTTTCCGAAACAAGTTGTTACATTTAAAAAAAATGTCAGAGGAATGTCCAACTGTAATGTTTCAGAAAAAAAAGAAAAAAAACATTCCATTAATGATGTATTACTAATGTTTTTGTGCTAATGTTTTAAGAACATTATTAAAGACCAGATAACTTTACATTCTATTTACTTGCAGAAAAAAGTCAAATGTTAGTCAAAGCTCCATGTTAGCGGAGTAGATATAGATACATGTAATTTGTTGCTTATTACAGCAGTATTTATCTAGTAAAAAGCAATGGGAGCCCAATTGAATGTGACTGTATTCAGTTAAAGCAACACTAAGGAATTCATTTTGTTACCTTAAAATAATGTTTCCAAAATCGTATCAGTGGTTCATCAACCCGTGACAGGGTGAACGGCACTTCTGGATTCGCTTTGCGGCCCTATATCTGCTATAACCACACTATGCAAGTTTGCGAAACCATGTTTCTGTAGTCCGAATGAGACATAAGAAAACTACAAATCTGACTTGCCTCTGACTCTTAACCTTGACTATTGAAGACTATAAGAAGTTAAACCTATAGCTACTTTAATACACATCCTGACCGATTCTTTAGTGTACGTTCTTTAAAATAAAACAAAATAAATGTCACATTGTGACTATTTACTTATATTACGTTTTGTCTATGTGAATGATTTTTTATGGATAATATTAAAAAATATATAAAATGAATAAATAAAAAATGCCTTAACACTGTGACTATTTACTTGAATACACATGTTGTTGTATGTGAAAAATCCTTTAGTGTACAAATCAAAATAATATTTCCTTTAATATACATTCTGTTGTGTGTGATTGATTTTTTTGTACACATTATTTTAATAAAATAAAAAATGTACAAAAAAATGTAAAAATAAGAAAAATTTAATAAATTAACAAAATTAAATTAAATTAAATAATTAAAATGAATAAGATAAAACATAATTAATTACAAATTAAAATTTTTAAAAAACAGGCTTGTCCTGAACATTTCCTCATAATGTAATAGTTCAGCCTCTTAAAAGGACTTTTATTTTCAGCTGAGATCATCCAAACTGCACAAACTATATGAGTTGTTTCAGGCTATTGCTGTAAGTCATGCAGGGTAGGGATGAAATGCCATTTAAAGCAACACTAAAGATTATTTTTTAAATTAAAATAATGTTTCCAGAATGCTTTCATGGTTCATCAAGTCGTAACAGGGTGAACGGCACTTCTGGATTCGCTTTGCGGCCCTCTATCGGCTATAACCACACTATGCAAGTTTGCCAGATCGGGTCGCGGATCTGTAGTTCGAATGAGACATAAGAAAACTACAAATTTGACTTGCTTTACGGCAAGCGTTACAATAGTCGTTATTTAGTTTTTCGTCGTTTCTGATGTTGAAATACATCATACTTTCGTGAAATCATGCATCATACTCTACCTTGTCTGTGGACATCGTTCATTCCAAAGCCGGTGCTGGATAATTATTTACGACAGCGCTAATGGACAATTCTGCTTCCAACCTGTAGGGGGACCGACGAGGAAAAGTTCCTTAGTGTTGCTTTAACCATGGCATGGCATTAACCATAGCACCTCGTATCTCCAATTAAACGTGATTTTGAAGAAATGTTGTGCTAATGTTGGTACATAACAGTATATGATAGCAATATAAGGTATAATACAACTTTAACAATACAATGTTTCATAACTAAAAAAAAAAAGCAGTTTTTTTAATTTCCTGAAAAATTATGGTTTTGGAGATGCGAGGATTCCGCCCGACAACCAGTAGTTAATACAATTCTATTATATAATGGTTAGATTTTAGAAAGGCGGCATCATCTACAACAGAGGCCTAACACTACAACACCAGTATTTACCCGCTGTGAACACATTATATGACGTCAACCGGAACGGAAAGCCATTTCAGAGCTATTCCAGCCAGAGAGTTGTTGCATTCCAATGAAATACTTTTCTTTAGAATAACGTGCAAAATGTATGCAAATAGAGTTCAATTTGATTTTATGTTTACATTCCGATGAACATCTTTTCCACATTCCATCACCAATTTTACATTTATCATTCTTTTAGAGAGAGTCAAATATCAAGCAGCAATTATAGAGCGTTTCAGATGCACATATTACTGTCGAAACTGTCAGATTTAATCTCTGAGATCTTGAACTCGGTTCCCCGCTGAAATAGAAGCGTTTTAATTATAGATTCCTGCATGACACGGAATAAAACTGGGTTTAATATTAAAAACTCACAGCAGTACTACTGTAAATCACTGCTCTACAGTCTCTCGTGTCTAGATCACATCTTATTTTCTTCATGTGGAATATGATTTTTCATTTTTGGTTAAAATGTGTCCTGACATGTATCTTGAAAATAACTTTAGAAATCAGATATTATTTATCATTCTTTAAAAGAGAGTCAATAATACATCAAGCAACTATGGAAGAGTGTTTCACATGCACATATTAATGTTGCAAGCCTGATGAAACTGACAGGTTCGATCCCTGAGTAATTGAAGTCGGTTCCCTGCTGGAACAGAAGCTGTTCAATAGAAGATTCACGACATATGGCAAACGATCTGCATCTTCTGCGGACAGAAAACGATTTGTGTATGACTCTGAATCTGAGAGTGGGTTTAGTGTATGTTCAAGTGTGCACAAGACATTACATTTACATTTAATCATTTTGCAGCGCTTTTATCCAAAGCGACTTACAAATGAGAACAATAGATGCAGTTAAACTACAATAGGACAGCAATATGCAAGTGTATGAAGCCAAATTATTTATTTATTTTTCTTTCTTGTTTTTGAAATAGAGTGGAAAAGAAAAGAAAGTATTACTATTAATGGATCAGGTGTTGTGGAAGACATAATTGCACCACATTTGTTCAGATCATTAGATGAGCTGTTATGGGTCTCAAACAAGTTTCTTTAGGAGCTACAATCATACAAATACAGCCTGTGAACAGTAATAATTCAGCCAAAGATGAAATATGACTCACTATATGCACGTCATATGTTGCTTTGTGTGAGGAACAGGAGATGAGGGAAGTAAAGCACTTTTTTTAATGCACTGCGGCCGCAGAAAGAGACGCTTTTACCGCAAACATTCATGCAGTTCAGTAATATGGGATGGACTGTGTAATGTGGGATGGACTGTGTAATATGGGATGGACTGTGTTGGATGGACTGTGTAATGTGGGACTGTGTAATGTGGGATGGATTGTGTAATGTGGGATGGACTGTGTAATGTGGGATGGATTGTGTAATGTGGGATGGAGTGTGTAATGTGGGATGGACTGTGTAATGTGGGATGGATTGTGTAATGTGGGATGGAGTGTGTAATGTGGGATGGACTGTGTAATGTGGGATGGATTGTGTAATGTGGGATGGAGTGTGTAATGTGGGATGGACTGTGTAATGTGGGATGGATTGTGTAATGTGGGATGGAGTGTGTAATGTGGGATGGACTGTGTAATGTGGGATGGATTGTGTAATGTGGGATGGAGTGTGTAATGTGGGATGGACTGTGTAATGTGGGATGGATTGTGTAATGTGGGATGGAGTGTGTAATGTGGGATGGACTGTGTAATGTGGGATGGATTGTGTAATGTGGGATGGAGTGTGTAATGTGGGATGGACTGTGTAATGTGGGATGGATTGTGTAATGTGGGATGGAGTGTGTAATGTGGGATGGACTGTGTAATGTGGGATGGATTGTGTAATGTGGGATGGAGTGTGTAATGTGGGATGGACTGTGTAATGTGGGATGATTTTATTTCTGTGCTGACTCTTGGATTTCTTCTCTGATTGCATTTGTGAACTACAGTTTAGAAAGTGGCAATTCAATTAAAGAAAGAATAAAACCTTCATGCTCCACTGTGAAGACGCTGTTCACTCCCCTAAAATCACATAGAATCTGACGCCTCGTTACAGAGGGATTTATGATAATTATACAGTCTCGGATGATGGCACATGAATCGAAATGATAGGGTGAAAATGACAACCCTCTATTACAGGGAAACGGGCGTTCTCATTTCACCATAACATGGCCAGATTGTGCTTTCAGTGATAGTCAATTTGCTCTCAAAGAAAATCGTTTTTCTTATTTCGGCAACAGTGTAACATGTGAGAACGCCTGAGTTTGTCACCATGGTTACATTTATTGAGAACAAGAACCAGATGAACAGCAGCTGCTGACTTACTCGCCCGGGAAATAAGACTCTTACACGAGATCTCTTGAATATCTCAATTGTTTGTGTGGATAGAGTTGAGATTAAATGGAGATGTTTGCCGAAGTCTCTGGACTCTCAATCAAATGTCAACAATATCTGAAAATGTTCTCGGATTTGCTGCAATCAAACTTCATAGATCTTCGCATGATGCCATTGCCAGATCAATATTGTTTGGACTATGACATGCAGCAAGAAATAGTTTATCCAAAAATGAATATTAATATAAAAAACGTTTACTCACCCTCTATAACTCATTGGATTACAACAGGAGAAATAAAAAAAAAAAGTGTTTTCCATGAAATTACAAAGTTTTTACTCTGCAAAAGTGTTTTCCATGAAATTACAAAGTGTTTTACTCTGCAAAAAGGACACAAAAGCAGCTTTAGACTCAGTAACATTAGTCTATATGACTTGTGCAATACATTTCGGGTCTCCTAAAGTCATTCTGATTGAAATTTAAGTCACTATTCACTTCAGTGAAAATCATAAGGAAGAAAGTCATATCTTAAACATTATGAAGGCGAGTAGTTTTCAGTTTCGGGTTCAGTAAATGATGACAGAATTTACATTTTTGGTTGTATTGTTCTTTTAAATGAATGTTGTTGGCTCAAAATAATGTGATTATCAAAGAAAATGATTACCTTATTCCAATTTATAAATTGTGATTCCAATAACGCAGCGTATATATATTCTAGTAGAAAGTATGAGTGCAGTTCATTTTTGTGTTAAATTGCTTTTATGAAATCTTCCATGCATTAAAATATTAATTGAGCTGTTAAGTGTCTAAATCGTTTGATTTACTGCTCGACTCATGGCATCACACATGAGACATGACTCCTACAGAAAATAAATAAAACAAACGCGTACACAAATACCTGTGTATGTATATGCTTTATTAGCAATAAATGAAAACTTAACATTGCATTACACTATGATTATTACAGTAATGCAACTGCTAAAAGAGCAAACTATTTCAGTAACATGACATTAATGTGATGTTGTGCTGATGATCGCAGCGGTGTTACGTGTCTTCTGGGTACAGCGTGAGAACTTCTGCCTCTCCGATCCGCTCTAGAACAGAAAGAATGCTCAGAGAAAATAACATTCTGAGAAGATCATGAGAACATCCTGAGAACATTGGAAAATTTTGAGAACATTATAAAAACATCCTGAGAACATTATGAAAACTTCCTGAGAACATTTTGAGAACATTCTGAAAACAACCTGAAAACTTCCTGAGAACATTTTGAGAACATTCTGAAAACAACCTGAAAACCTGAAAACTTCCTGAGAACATTTTGAGAACATTCTGAAAACAACCTGAAAACTTCCTGAGAACATTTTGAGAACATTCTGAAAACAACCTGAAAACTTCCTGAGAACATTCTGAGAATATTCTGAGAATAACATAAGAACAACCTGAGAACATCCTGAAAACATTGAGAACATTCTGAAAACTTCTTGAGAACATTTTGAGAACATCATAAAAACATCCTGAGAACATTCTGAAAATGTCTTGAGAACATTTTGAGAACAAGCTGAGAACACCCTGAGAACATCATAAAAACATCATGAAAACATCCTGAAAAATTCTGAGAACATCCTGAGAACATTTTGAGAACAATCTAGGAATATCATAAAAACATTCTGAAAACATCTTGAAAAATCCCCAAAACTTCCTGGGAACATTCTGGGTACATCCTGAAAAATTCCACGAATATCTCGAGAACACTCTGAGAATAACACGAGAACAACCTGAGAACATCCTGAAAACATTCTGAGACCATCTTGAAAAATTTCGAAAACATCCTGAAAAATCCTGAGATCAATCTGAGAACATCATAAAAACATTCTGAAAACATTCTAAAAAAAAATTCTAAGAGCGAGAACATTCTGACAATATTCTAAAAACATTTTGAAAACATTCTGATAACTTCCAGAGAACATTCTGAAAACATCCGGAAAATATTTTGAGAACATTCTAAGAATATCCTGAAAACACTGAAAACATCCTGAGAGCGTGACATCAATGATTTGAGCAACTCAGAGCCTCAGTCTGGGCTAATTCGACTCGCTCGTCATTTAGCTGTAATATCCGTTACTATATAACCACAGACCGAAGCACTCGACTCGGCTTGTTTACCAGCATCTGACCTCTATGTTGATGGATGATGTTTACTTGATTCCAGCTTCTTATACAACTATTTTCAAAACATCTTATTTATCATGAAATAATATCATATACAGACTCACCTCTCTATTTTTAACATCAAACAAGTTCTCTCTACAAGGTGAACTGCACTTAACGTCAAATTATATCACAGCCATCATTTACTATTTGATATTACTAATCATTCTAGACTAGAGGGCCTAATATATCTGCTTTAGGACACTGGCATATAGATGTCAACCAAAACAAGATTTTTAACTTGTTTTGAATCAGTTGTTAAAGTTTCTATGGCTACACAACGTCTCTGTTCCAAAACATATTCATTAAAATGAGTCCATCCAATTAAAAATGGATTTTACCCACACTTCTGGCTGCTGCTTTAATGCTTATTAGAATATTATAGAGCATATATCCTTCAAGAAGACAAAACCATAATGCAAGGCTGAATGTATGAAAAAGCCATAACCCAAGATTGTATGAATATACATATAATTCATTCAATACCAACTAAATGTCATTAAAATAGTTCTTGTTCCATTCAATTAGACAAATATTATTTTACCCTATTTACATCAAATCAGTCGCTTAAAGGCTCCATTTACTTTCCTTAAGGCTGGAAAACTTTTAAAATCTGAACAGGTTTCAAAACACGAGGCATATAGACTTGCTGACTTTGTAAACGGTTACAGAGGAAAACATCCTGCGAACATTCTGAGATCATTCTGAGAACATTGAGAACATCATGAGAACATCCTGAGAACATTCTGAGATCATACTGAGATCATACTGAGAACATTCTGAGAACATCATGAGAACATCCTGAGATCATACTGAGAACATTCTGAGAACATCATGAGAACATCCTGAGATCATACTGAGAACATTCTGAGAACATCATGAGAACATCCTGAGATCATACTGAGAACATTCTGAGAACATACTGAGAACATTCTGAGAACATACTGAGATAATTCTGAGAACATTCTGAGAACATCATGAGAACATTCTGAGAACATACTGAGATCATTCTGAGAACATTCTGAAATCATACTGAGAACATTCTGAGAACATCATGAGAACAATCTGAGAACATTCTGAGAACATTCTGAAAACATCATGAGATCATTCTAAGAACATCCTGAGAACATCCTGAGATCATACTGAAAAAATCATGAGAAGATTTTGAGAACATTCTGAAAACATTGTGATAACATCCTGAGATACTGAGAAGATCCTGAGATCACAGTGAAAACATTCTCAGAACTTGAGAACATTCTGAAAACATTGTGATAACATCCTGAGATACTGAGAAGATCCTGAGATCACAGTGAAAACATTCTCAGAACATTCTGAGAACATTCTGAAAACATCATGAGAACATTCACAATACTATACAATACACTAGGAAATCTGATCAGGTTTCAAAACAATAGGCATCATAGACTTGCTGACTTTGTAAATGTTTACAGAGGAAAACGTGTTTCATTGCTAGGAGACGCATGACTAACGAACAATGTGTTCTAAAATCGGATCAACATGTCATGTTTGATTACCTGCACCTGAACGGATTCATAGTCTGTGATCATCAGAGTCTGTGTTCAGTGAACGCTGTGATTTTCTGTGAAATTTGTCAACTCTGACCGACTGAACAAAATGTGAGTACGAGTGTCGGATCGTTCAGACTGCAAAAGTAGAAGGCAGACACTTTTGTTCCAGCTCCACTCACTCAACCCAAGCTGTGCCAGGTGTTTTTAAGCACACCTGAAATTAAACTCTCCAGAGGAACCCTGGTGTAGGCGGTAAACAGTCAGAAGCTTACTAGGTTTTGAAACAGAGACAAATCAAGTTTTAATAAAAGCGAGCAAACTCAGCCCACGTGAAGTCATGAACTCGAGTGAGCTTAGCTTACTCTCTCACACTGACAAACAATGGTGTATTAATGCCATCACAAGACACACATCAGTGGACAATACGTCTAATCCAGAAACTCAGAGCGGAGAACCTCACCTGGTTTATCCTGTAATGCCTCCGCCGGATATGAACTGAGCAAAACAACAGATAATAAACAATCAGAAAGCCTCATAATGATAGTCATATGATCACATGCTGATACACACTTTAGAATATTGTTCCATCACTGTTAAATAACTGCACAGGAACACATTATTAACATTCTACTAACTAACAAGACACTATAATTAACAAATTCATAAGTAATAGCACTCAACTGAATCTAGTGGTTCACAATTAGCTATTATCTGTCAGAATCTAAACATTACTAGTGATTTACCATGATCTTCACTTTACACAGTCCACTGCAAAATCAAGATCTGTTTACTTGAGAAGCTAAATTGCTTCAGATGACTTGTTTTCTTAAACTAAACATCACAATTACGTGAGTTTTTGCTTAAAACAAGAACAAACATCAGAAAAATAAACTTAATTCAAAGGGAAAATACGATTATTTTCTTTCTCCACTGGCAGATATTTGTTCTTGTTTTAAGCATAAACTTAATATTAAAATGTTTAATATTTATACTGATACATTTGTCAGAAAACAATACTTAATATCTTATGCCATTTTTCATCTTGATAAATGTATTTTGAGTTAAGAATGTTTAGATATGTCCTAAAAAAAAAAAACACGAAAATACTTAGTAAGAAAATCATATTTTGCAGTGTAGAATTAATTATGCCTTCACATTAACTATGAAACTGTATGTAGTTTCTTAAAATAACAGTAGTTACTGATTAGCTAATAACTACGGAGGGCTTTAAAGGGATAGTTCACTTTGAAATTAATTTTTGGTATGTTTTAGCTTACCTCAAGGGCATCCAAGATGTAGGTATCTTTTTTTCCGCAGTAGTTTCAATTTTGATATGTTTAGGTCAAACCGTTCTTGTCTGTCAGTCATATAATGCAGGTCGATGGTCACTGACTCAAAGAGCATGCACAGAGTCCAAATTAAAACAATTCCCCATCGTCCAAATTAAACAATTCCCCATCGTAAGTACACACTGATGGCCTAAGACACGAAACGAGCAATTTGTGTGAGAAAACGAACAGTATTTATATAGTTTTTACCTCTTGAACACAGCCACGTCC